>JAODAL010003677.1:0-169191 GCA_025379985.1 Phyllomedusa bahiana
ATTTCCCCCACTTGGGGATTTGAAAAAAAAAAATTCCGTGTTACACAAGGCTTTATTTTTTTAAAAAAGTTTTTCCTTTCAATTTTCATGGTTTTATTTTTTACATAAAATTTTTTTTTGAATTGTGTCACTCTATTTGTTCTTGACCTTTTTGTATAGATGACGCATGGTTTTAAAGTTGTTGGGGTTGCAGCTAAGGGCAGCCATTTGAGCTTTTTCATAGATTTTTTTATTTTTTGTTTATTATATGATCATGTATTTATTGTACATATAAAGTCTAAAATAGACCCTTGGAGGGCCCAAATTTTCCTAAAATTTTTTTTTTTTAATTTTTTAAACGGGTGATTATTTAGCCCAGTTACAAGGGAAATATAGCACCCTGAACTCACTGCAGAGTTGATCGGGGTAGGATATACCCAACGGCTTCTGCAGTTCCCAAGCGCCAGTGATCACATGACCACCAGGACTAGAGTCGGACTGGGGGGGTCTGGGCCCACAGGGGAGTTGATATTGGGGGCCCGCCCTACAGCTACTGTACATGAAAAAAATTTCCGCCTCCTGCATAAATTAGTCCCCTTTTTCCCCTAAAAGAGGTGAAAAAACAAAACTTTAAAGTTTTGTATGCAATACCAAGTGAGTCACATATCTATCTCACGTATCTGTCTATCTCACACATCTATTTCACATATCTGTCTGTCTTTCTCACAAATTTTTGTCTTCTCCCAGTCTTCTTTTTTCCCAAAAGTCATCTCACACTTTGTCATAGTCTAAAATATAATCACACATGGGGTAAGTAGCTCCAACCCTATCCCCCACCCTTTCACATACAATATCCCCCCCACGTTTTTCCCTTGGGGCCGCACCTCATCACCTTCTAAAATAAACACCACTATAAACACCAGCAAGAAAAAGTAAGTGTAACACCTAATCATAGGGTCAGGTCACTTTTACTATCAGGGACACATGTATTCTGCCACTATACCCGCGCTGATATAACCTACAACACTGCCATGTGGCACCACAAGTGGTGGGGACACCAGCTAGGTATAACCTAAAGGGGGAATAGGGAATTTGAAGTGGAAACCAAATTTTGGTCAATAATTTTCAGTGAATGCACACTGACCAAAAATGAAGTAAAAAAAACCCCTTGGGTCAGGGACTGACGGAGGGCTGAGAGTCGTTTCTTCTCTCATGAGTGTTCTTTTTCCCCTTTCTCTTTCCATCCATTCCACACCCCATGAGACTTGTGCCGGTACCACTCCCCCCCTGCGAATTTCCCCAAACAAAGCTTAGATCCCACTTTCCAGCACCTCTTCCCTTTTCCCCACCCTGTAAAAACTTTCCCAAGGGTTGGAGAGGGATACAACCATACTTAGAAGAAAATCCCAAAGGGGGTTGGAGGGGGGGAGGGACAAACCCCCCTGGGATTATGTTTAAAAGCTTTTGGGCGCCCCCCCTCAGAAAAATTTACTAGGTGGGTATAAAAACCCCGGGTAGGTAGGCAAATGGCAAGGCCCCGGGGAAGCTAATAGGTCCTTTTGGGTGGGAAAATCCCGCGGGATAATTTTGGAAAGCCAGCCCAGACGGTTGGTTGGTAGGCCCCAATAAGGAAAGAAAAGTAAGCCGGGGTGTGTAAATAGCCCCCGGGTAGAAAGTAGGCCCCATTTTAAGGTAAATTGATGGGCTCCATTTAGGTTGGGGGTGCTTCTTTATAGGCTGTGGGGCCCACTTTAGATTGTGAGGCAGTTGGGCCCCCTTTAGATGTTGCAGCAGTTGGGGCCCCATTTTAGTATTATGCGGCAGTTAGGGCCCCCCTTTAGATAGTATACAGGCATTAGGGCCCTTTTTTTGATATTTACGGCAGTTAGGACCCCCTTTAAATAGTATACGGGCATTAGGGACCCGTTTGATAGTAATGGAATTAGGGCTCCCTCTAGATAGTATACAGGCAATCAGGGCTCCTTTAGATAATATATAGGTAATTAGGGCCCCTTTGTCTAGTATACAGGCAATAAGGGATCCCTTTAGATAATATATAGTTAATTAGGGCCCCCTTTGACTAGTATATAGGAAATTAGGGCCCCCTTTAGCTAGTATATTGGCAATTAGGGCCCCTTTAGCTAGAATATAGGCAGTACTTAGGGTCACATTTCTCATAAAAAATAAATAAATAAAAGAACAACAACTCATCTTTTTCCCACTCCGGGACACGACGAGCTGCCACCGGCTTCTAGTGGGGCCGGCAAGGGGGCACGATGCGTGAGCCCTTTGCTCCCCCTCTCCCACTAGGGGCCGAGCCTAACCTTAAGGCTGCACCTTAGGCCTACCGGGGTGAGGGGAACGCGGGCAGAGCACGGTGGTCCCGCCCCCGCTGAAAACCGCCAGCCCCAGGAATTGAGGACATTACCCCTTAAACTCCGGGCCCAGGCACTCCCTCGTCCCAAGGACTCGGGACCCCCGGGGAATCCACCGACCCCCGGCAGGCCACCCGGGAGTTGACCGGACTAGGAACAAAAGCCATCTCTCTACTACCGAAGCAGCGCAACTAAGGTGCCCCCTAAAAAACCTTGCTTAGATATTCAAAATGCTATGCAAATGATATGTCCCCCCCCTCAATGTTTAAAGTCAGCTGGCATTTTTTTTTTTTATTTAAATAAAAATAATCGGTTTCATTTATCAAAACTATCTAACAGTAAAATTGTCATTATTGTCTATAGAAACCATCATTACTCCTAGGCAGCAGGCCCGCTGTCTGGGGGTTATATTAGATTGGGATCTGACCTTCCCCCCATATACCAACCCCTTGCCCCTCCTGTCACCGCCCCTCAAGAACTCCCAAATCCTCCGTTTCTCAGTGGAAAAAATCAAACTCTCATTGGGGCCCTTATTATTTCTGTCTTTGACTACTGTACCCCTGCAATCGGTCCCCCCTCTTAATCTGTCCTTAAATGCAGGCAGGCAGGCTATTTTTCTCTCCACCGTTACTAATCCCCTCTACCCTTTTTCGTCACTGCACTGTTGCCCTTCAACAGGATACGTATAAACTCGCACCTCCCCAAAGTCTCCACAACGCTGCCCCCCCCCACATCCCTTTCCTCTTCTGCTCCCCACCCGACCCGCTCCTCCGCTCTGCTGCTATACAGGTTACACCATAAATCATCCGAAGCTCCCATGCCAGCTCCAAGATTCACACGTGCGGCAGCATTCTCTGGAAAAGCTACCGCTGGCGTCAGGCAATTAAACCCATAGTTTTAAGGGGGCCCTGAGAACACATCTTCTCAGTTGGCCTAAAAAGCCCTAACTGATATCACCCTCTTCACCCCCTACACAGGGCACTCACAGGCATTAGCTTTTATAGAACTGTCGGGGTGGCGGTTCATCCATTTTTCAGTAAACCACCCCCTATTTATGAACATGCGGGCCCATTGTAAATTTGGGCACTTTCACCGTTTGTTTCACCCAAAAACCCTAAAGATTTTAAGCTCTCCAGCAGGGCCCTCACACCTGGGGACATGTATGAAAGGCTTTTCGCCTGTTTTCTGGCGTAACTTGCGCCTCACCGGCCCGAATCCGCTGTCGGACGCAGGGATGCGATGTTAGGCGCAGCATTCGCCACTTTCGGCTGCGCCTCACATGAAGGGGCGGGCAATGGGTGCAGTGTGGGCACGGTGTAGGCGTTCTGGGGCGGGACGCGGCGCGCTCGAAAACTCCGAGGTATGTACGATCGCGGCTCGGCAAAGTGCGGCGCATTGCAGCGCTCGTCAGCTCCGACAGGCAGACCCAGTTGATTCTGGTCTAAATGATCTGGCGGAGGCGAAGTGAAGCAAGAACGGAACTGGGGAGGAAACATGAAATCGCAACAGAAATCTCGGCGCTCAGCTCCGTGCGCATGGAGTATGATTCCAAAAAAATCGCCTTTATAAAGGCGTAAAACATTCTCAGAAAAAGAGCTCAAACCTCAAAAATAAAAAAAAATAAATAAAAAAAAATCACTTTCCAAAAATCTAGAACGGCGCAATATCATTAATTAGGATCTTGGAAATTGCCGGGAAATACAGTAATTCAAATTCTGTAAGCTATTCTCATTGGTCGGCATAAACCCACCAATCAAAATGGAGGCGACAGTGAACCATTAAAACCTTTTTGGGAGAACTATTGACCAATCAAAATCAAAGGCGGGACAGTTCAAAATACAGTAAAAATGCAGAAAAGAGCTGATGGGTTGAGCTAGAAGGGGCTTGGCAATCCTGGCCAATCAGAATAGGAACGACAGGGACCCGATATAACCTAGGAGAATTTTAGAACCAATCAAAATCAAAGGGGGGACAGTTCAAAATACAGTAAAAAGGGAGAAAAGAGCTGATTGTTGAACTAGCGGGGGCTTGGCTATCTCGGCAATCAGAGAGCGAGATACTTGTCCCATTGTAGTCTATGGAGAATCGGGGAAATGAAATCTCGGCGCTCAACGCCGTGCGGCATTGGAGTATGATAAAAAAAAAAAACATTTTTTTAAAAAGTGTAAAATTTTCTCTGAAAAAGAACTGAAACCTTCTAAAAAACATAAATAAATTTAAAATCCCAAAAACGAAATTGTCGCCGAGACCGGCGCTACATAAGGAATTGGGATATAGAGAATTGCCGGGAAATACAGTAATTCAAATTGTTTAAGCTCTTCTCATTGGTCGGCAGAAACCAGCCAATCAAATAGGAGCGACAGTGAACCATTAAAAAACCCATGGAGAAGTATGGACCAAATCAAATTCAAAGGCGGGACAGTTCAAATACAGTAAAAATGCAGAAAAGAGCTGAATGGTTGACTAGCAGGGGCTTGGCTATCCCGGCCAATCAGAGCGCGAGCTACTTTCTCATAGAGTTCTATGGGGAAAAGAAATGCAGAGCGACCTCTGTTTGTGATTGGCTAACTTAAAAGAGGCGCGGTTATTTGGACCAATGGAAAAGCGAGCGACGATCTTATGGGTTTTCTAATGCAATCTGGAATATAACTGTACATGGCCGAAATCAAATGATAAGACTACAGAAGTTGTACCGCACTGTATATAAAATGATCAATAATATGGGGGTAAAGAAAAAAAAAATTAATTCAATAAAATCATGTTTATTTCTTTATTTTCGTTAGCCAAGGATCAATAGTATGGGTGTAACAAAAATAAAGAACAAAACATGATTTTAATGAATAAATTTTTTTTTTCTTTACCCCCATATTATTGATCATTTTATATACACATCGGTACAACTTCTGTAGTCTTATCATTTGATTTTGGCCATGTACAAAATCAGAATTCGAGAGGGGGATGAGTGGAAAACAGCCTTCAATACTCGTGACGGGCATTTAGAATATCTCGTGATTCCCTTTGGGCTATGCAACGCCCAAGCTGTATTTCAGGAATTCGTCAACGACGTCTTCAGGGACCTGCTTTACACCTGCGTCATAGTATGTCTGGACGATATCCTGATTTTTTCTCTAGACATTTACAGGTGTGCCAGGTTCTGCAATGTTTGCGGAACAACCGACTGTATGCCAAGCTGGAGAAGTGTCAGTTCCACCAGGCCAGCCTTCCGTTCCTCGGGTACATAGTCTCCGATCGGGGTCTACAGATGGATCCAGTTAAATTCTCTGCGATCCAGCAGTGGCCACGACCTATCGGCCTTCGGGCGATACAACGCTTCCTGGGGTTCGCCAACTATTACCGGCAATTCATTCCCCATTTCTCAACACTGGTGGCTCCCATTGTGGCTCTCACCTGGACTACGCAGGTCCAAAATGTTGGTTTCCGGCAGCCGACAAAACAGTCTCCGAACTGAAGACAACTTTTTCCTCAGCACCTATCTTGGTCCGTCCAGATCCGGAGAAACCCTTCTGCCTAGAGGTGGATGCCTCTTCCGTGGGAGCGGGGGTGGTCCTTACACAGAAGGGCCCCAAAGGCAAGAATCTCACATGCGGGTTCTTTTCCAAGACTTTCTCACCGGCGGAACAAAATTATGCCATTGGAGATCGGGAGCTGTTGGCCATCAAATTGGCTCTGGAGGAATGGTGACATCTGCTGGAGGGAGCTCAATACCCATTTAACATTTTCACAGACAACAAGAGCCTTCAGTACCTCCAGACGGCCCAGCGTTCAAATCCTCGCCAGGCTAGGTGGTCCCTCTTTTTCTTCGGTCACATTTTTCGTCTGCATGGGTTACCCTCGCACATCTTCTCCGATAAGGGCGTTCAACTTGTTCAACTTGATTTTGGCGTGCCCTGTGTTCTGGCTTGCAAGTCAAGTTAGACTTCTCATCTGCCTATCATCCCCAGACGAATGGACAAGTGGAGAGAGTAAATCAGATTTTGGGGGAATACCTGCGGCATTTTGTGTCCGGTCGCCAGGACAATGGGGCCGAGCTGCTTCCATGGGCTGAGTTCTCCTACAACCATCAGGACTCTGACACTACGGGTGTTTCTCCATTCTTTGTGGTCTATGGTTGTCACCCATGCCCTCCCCTCCCCCTGGCTACGGCTTCCGAGGTTCCCGCTGTGGACAACCAAATTCGGGATATCAAGGCCATTTGGCGGGAGACCCGACATGCCTTACTCCGGGCTTCTGCCTGCATGAAGACCCAGTCTGACAAGAGGAGGAGATCTTCTCCAACGTTCCTCCCAGGGGACAAGGTTTGCTTTCTTCCAAATACGTACTCCTCAAGATCCCCAGCTATAAGTTGGATCCGCGGTTTCTGGCACCTTTCAGAGTACTTCGGCAGCTGAACCCGGTGTCCTACATGCTCTGCCTACCCCCATCTCTCCGGATTCCGAACACTTTCCACGTCTCCCTCCTAAAGCCCCTGGTCTTGAACCGGTTCTCAGAGGAGTGCGTCTCCGTCTCCGGTAGTAGAGTCTTCTGATGTTTCTGAAGTAAAGGACATCTTGGCCATGAAGACCATCAGAGGTAAGCGGTTCTTTCTTGAAGATTGGAAGGGCTTCGGCCCCGAGGAGAGGTCCTGGGAACCGGAATCCAATATTTTGAACCAAGACCTGGTTCGCAGGTTCCTTCGTCCTAAGAAGAGGGGGAGACCTAAGGGGGGGTACTGTAGCGATTTGCGCCACGCTCCGGCCCGCAGGCGCGCCCCTGCCCGCTCCCCGGTGTGCCTGCCGGGGACGGGTAGCGCCGCTGGCCGCGGGACGAGCGGCGGGCCCACTCGCTCTAAGTACTTACCAGACCACGCTCCTGTCCCGTTTGCACCCTCTGCCGGCTGAGGCATGCTCGTTCTTCTAAATTTAAAGGGCCAGCGCGGGCGCTGCCCCTATATATTGGTTCGGTCCACGGTACTTCCTTGCTGGATTTATGTTGCTTCGTGCCTTAGAAAAAGCGTTCCTTAAGTGTGCTCTTGCCTTGCCGTGTACCCGACCTCTTGCTCCGTTTCTCGACGCCTGCCCTGACCTTCCTGCCTGCCCACAACTACGGTTCTCGTCTTACAATTCTGTACCTCGCTGCATCTCGGCCACCACCACAAGCCCGCCACATCAGGGACTCCCGCCGTAGCAAGTCCATCCCGTTTTGTGGCGGGCTCTGGTGAAAACCGGGACCTACTTAGACTCCGCTCCCTGGCGCGGTTGTTGCCACCGCTTGCGGTGGTCCAGTGGATCCACTCACCCGGCCGTTACAACAACATGGAGGTGTATAATAAAAGATTCTCGTGAAGTGCTTAGTTAGTGTAAATCACTTAAACCCCTTAAAGGGGTTTTACCACAAAGGCATTCCATGCCTGGTTCAGCTTTCAAAGTGTTTAAAAGCGGCTTGTATGATTTGTTTGAACTGCATATCATGTGACCAAGCAGGCTTGAAATCACCATGCCCTTCCCCACACTGTGCATACTCTAGTGAAACAAAGGTCAGTTTATGTAAAGGGTTGTGAGCAGCCACAAGGTAGCTGAGTGGTTAACACTTCGGCCTTTCAGCATAGTGGCCACAGGTTCAAATCCCTGCAGGAACCAAACGTGGATTTTTTTTCTTCTCAGTGCACATACCTGACTGAGGTTTATTTTTTCCTTTAATTTATTTGCACTGTTTGACTAATTACTAAGGAGTACAGAGGGCAGGAGTAGAATAGCAGCCCCTGAGATTAAACACTCACTCAGCAGTGAGTTTGTGTGATTACTAAGTAGGGAAGAGACTGGCAGTAGCTACCTTAAAGGAGAGGTGGTCTTAGCATTTGTGGTCAGGACTGAGGAGCTCTCGTCACTGGCCTTATCCTCTAGAAACAAGCTGTACACTATGGATCAATAAGGAAGCAGCTAAATGGTGAACGGTGAAAATGTTTATTATTTAATTTGCAAGCTTCCCACATCAATTTTACTTTACTGGTAAAATCCCTTTAAAGGCATTGTTCAGCTGTTAAAAAATAAATCTGGCTGCTGAATTTGCTAATATAGAACAGATTATATGTCACCATTAAATTCTCCACTTCAGAGTCCAGTGGTCTCTTTTAAAATTGTGCCAGCCATGTCTGTAGCAGTCGTGTGTAATACTTATTAGCATCAGATGTGGCACGTCATCACTACTTTGATGTAAAACGAGACCATTGGAGACCAGCAGGCCATTACCACTGAAGTGGAGAGGGATTTCATTGCTGTTATATTAACATATTTAGCTGCCACAAAATATTTCAACTCCACAAGATATATGCCATAACATCTGTGTCCCATACCTATATGAACAACAGAAAGGGTGACATGTATGAATTCGAATGCATACTTTTTTTTACTTGCCGCCGACACTCCAGTTCTAAATAGATAAAGTGGAGTGTAGAATACGACAGTATGAAGATTTTTGGCGCATTACATAAAGCTTAATGCGCCAAACTTTGTATGGGCATAGAGTGTAATGCGCCAAACTTGGCGCATTAAACTCTATGTAATGCGCCAAAAATCTGTTGCATTCTACACTCTCAGATAGTGTTGAGCGATTTTTATCGACAAAGTTGAAATCGGCAAGGTTTTTATGGTGATCGAAATTTCCAGATCATGCGATAATTAAGGTTAAAATCTGTGCATCATCTATTAAGATCGCGCCTTTTTCGGCGCTTCCTGTAATTTTGACGGCCAGCAAATCAGATTACAGAAAGCGCGGTGAGATATGTGTGCGACGTATGACTGGGATGTGTATGGTTGCGATTGGCTGGAAAAATCACATGACCTCGTTTTACATAGAACAGCGTTCCTGTTTTCAGCCTTTAGTGTCTCTCAGCGGGTTTATAGGGATAGGACCTGCGCTCTGCTGTGGCCAAAAAGCTCAAACGAAATTAGTCTATTTCTGCACAAAGAAACCTCTACTATTAGCTGTGATCCTTCCAATTTAGTTAGATAAGAGATTTGAAGATTTTATGTAGTTTGCTAGGAATTTTTAAAGCAGCATCTAACCGCTGCAAATTCACGGCGGCGGGGGCGGGGGGGGGGGGGGGGGGGCGGGGGAACACAGACAAGCTCTATAAAGAACACTGGATAAAGTTCACCAAGACTTAGTGTAGACATTGTAGTGGAATATCTTTATCATTAACAGTTTGCTATTGAAAAAATTTCCTGGTTTTTGGGCAGCCTGAACTTATATTGGATACACATCATTTCTAGTAACTGCAGGTCTCTTTGTTAGCTGCAAAACTCCACTTTTATTATCAGTATACATTTCAGATAGGTGTTCATTTTCAATTTTACCCATTACACCTGTGACTGTTGATATATCCACCTTGCAGTTAAATTACAATACAGCAATCTTGTAGTCAGCACGGTATGTTGCCAAAAATACCGTGTATCGTACAAACATCACAGTTACGTGTTTTTTGACTTTTGTGCACCCAGCATTGTTCATTGACGCAGCATCTATGTAAATCTTAAAACAGCAATTCTATATTCACCACAGGTGAATTGAAAGGTGCAAAAAATACCGTTTATTATATCAAAACATAACAGTTACGTGTTTTTTTACTTTTGCACACCCAGCATTGTTCATTGACGCAGCATCTACGTAAATCTTAAAAAAGCAATTCTATATTCACCACAGGTGAATTGAAAGGTGCAAAAAATATCGTTTATTATACCCAAAACAAAACTTTTACGTGTTTTTTGACTTTTGCACCCCGCATTGTTCATTGACGAGCATTACGTAAATCTTAAAAACGAAATTCTTTATTCCCCGGGTGATTAAAAAGGTGCAAAAAAATTCTTTATTATCCCCAAAACTAACAGTTACGTGTTTTTGCTTTTGCACACCCAGCATTGTTCTTGACCGAATTACGTAAATCTTAAAATAGCAATTCTTATTCCCCACGGGTGAATTTAAAAGGTGCAAAAATTCGTTTATTATACAAAACAAAACTTTACGGTTTTTTGCTTTTGCGCACCCCTTTGTTCTTTTAAGAAATTTTACGAAATCTTAAAATACTTTCTTTTTTCCCAAAAGGTGAATTGAAAGGTGCAAAAAATATCCTTTTTTATACCAAAACAAAACTTTTACGTGTTTTTTTTTTTTGACACCCGATTTTTCATTGAGCAGCATTGTAAATTTTTAAAACGCAATTTATATTCACCACGGGTGAATTAAAAAGGTGCAAAAATATGTTTATTATACCAAAACAAAACAGTTGTGTTTTTTGATTTTTGCGCACCCACATTTTTTCTTTTGACGCGCATCTACAAAATCTTAAAACAGAATTTATATTCACCCGGTGAAGTAAAAAGGGTGCAAAAAATACCGTTTATTATCCCAAAAATAACAACGTGTTTTTTGACTTTTGCACACCCAATTTTTCATTGAGCGCATCTACGAAATTTTAAAACGCAATTCTATATTCATCACGGGTGAATTGGGAAAAGTTGAAAAAAAAAAAACGTTTAATTATTAAAACATAAAGTTGGGTTTTTTTTGACTTTTGCACCCCCAGCTTGTTCATTGACGCGCATTACGTAAATTTAAAAACAGCAATTTATATTCACCAAGTAAATTTAAAAGGTGCAAAAAAAAAACGTTTTTATTCAAAACAAACTTTTACGTTTTTTTTGACTTTTGGGGCCCCCTGCATTTTTCATTGACGCAGCATCTATTAAATTTTAAAAACAGCAATTTTATATTACACGGGTGAATTGAAAGGTGAAAAAAAAATCCCGTTTATTATACCAAAAAAAAACAGTACGTTTTTTTTTGGACTTTTCCCCGTCCAGTTTTTTTTTGATAGACACCTTGCAGTTAAATTTAAATCAGCAATTTTGTTTTGTTTAGGGGATTTGAGAATAGCTGTGATTTCCCGTCTTTTAAAAAGAGACTTTCAAACTTTTCCATACCTTTCTAAAATTTTTTATATTTCTGAACTGGAGCGAAATGCAGGGGGAAAGCGAGAAAAAGAGGGGGTAGCAAGGGAGGTGGGTTGGAGAAGGTGCTCCTTCCCGTGTGGCGACAACACGCATGAGGGATGTCAGTTGCAGGCCTCAGGCCTGTCATCGCTGGGTCGGGGCCCCTGTGAAAAAGTAACAAAACATCGTCCCCAATTTTTCCTTCGTGGTTAATGCAACCTGCATTAGCATTTACCCCCTCGTCCTCGCTCACGGCCACAAATGTCGTCACAGCTATGCCCGTCCAACATGAAGCACCCAAATGTCAACTTGTGTCCCCACCACTGGGGATAATCCATTGTCTGAAGACCTTTTTGATGAAAAAAGGGGGTTGGGGTCAAAAGGGATGTTAAAAATCAAGAGGATGTTTTAGTCTGCTTGACGCCCATTTATGATCCCCATCAGAGGAGGTAAAGGAAAAGCCGGTAAATCGGCCAAAAACCCCGGGCGGTCGGCAACTTTTGCAGTGCCCTTGCTTGTAGCCCCCTTTCTTCTGGATGCAGAAAGTCGGGACGCCAAGTCACCGTGTTGATGATGATGATGATGACGACATTGCGGTCCACCCGGTCTTTTCCCGCAGAATTTGCCTGCGAGCACTTCATCAGTGGACGGGAGGAAGACGATGGGTAGTGTCAATACGGGTCCCGCACAAAAAGGGGAGAGGGCGGTCGCAGAAGCCGCTGATAGATTCCGCCAGCCACGGTCCGAAAACCCCGCTCCTCGTTATCGCCGTCAAAAAGGGTCCGGGACTCTAAACCCGGGGCCGTTTTTGAGCACGCCTCTGTTTACCCAGCGAGGCATATGCCGCCTTTCCCGTAAAGCATAATTTGAGGAAAAACCCTTTAGTGGTTAACCCCACCAAATGTCTAGTACTTTGCAGCGTGCATGAGTTAAAATGGAGGGAACATTTTCCCAAAAAAAGGCCCGACCGACGGGGGCCTCCAGCCACTGTCACCCCCTCGTCTCCCCCTCCCCTCCTGCCACCACAGCGTCCTCAGCTCCCCATTCTTCAGGTCATGATCGGGATAGCCCCCGCTTCAGCCCCCCCGTCGCCCGAGTCCCCCCAGCACCCCCAGAGACCCATCTCCCCCTTCCCCTTCCGCCAGTTTGACGCCTGCATCCGTAAGGGGCCAGTCAGCAGCCCCTTCTGTCTTCCGGTTTGGAGCAGAAGAAACACTTTAACCCAAAACCCATCCCAAAGCCAAAACCCCGGAATGCGGCATTGCCAGGCTTTTGGCCTTGGAAATGTTCCCTTTCCGTTGGGGGCCAGATGGGTTCCCCCACGTCAGGGCCCCCCCTCCCCCCAATTTTCCAGATCCAAGCAGGCATTTCTTTGTCAGAAAACCCACCCCTCCCCTGGCCAGCCAGTGTATCTAAAATTTCAAGCTGTTGTCTGCTCTTGCCCGGAAAAGTCCATCTCCCACCGAAATGGCAAAGGCATGGAAAGGCCGCTTTCTCTGGAAGCTCACTGGGTGAGCTGGTGGATTCTCTGGGGTGACGGTGGCTCTCAGGCTCGGCGCCGTTTTCAAAACCGTAGGGATGGTGCAGGGCTCTTTCCCCCAAGGTCCTTGGGGGATCAGTGCCCGAGACACCGGGCCCGTGTTAAAATTTAAAATCTGCCTTGGAGACCGTCCACCACAGGTCAGGAGTGTGGAGGCTCTAAGAAACGAGACCGAGCGTGGTGGGTGACAAGAACTTGTGCCTGGCAAGGTGGTGTGCGATTACGGGCAAAATTGCTGGCCGCCCTTAAGATCGGTGGCTGGAGACATCCTTGGGGCATGTCATGAACCTTGTTTTCCCCAGAAATTTCAAAAGAGCCCCCGGGTCTGGACTGCCGCTGAAAAAAGGCTCGAGGATGAGTTCGCCTTCCGCCGTTCGCCCCTGCTTCGTCCCGCCTGGCTGCGTTGCAGCGTATCGGCCCCCCTGTCAACCGTTATTGTTGAGTGGCAACACGGGAATTCCACCCTCCACATGCCCCAGCGATTGGGGCACGCACATGCCATTACCAGTACGAAGGCACATGGCCTGACAGCGGGGTACGACCTCGGGGGGTTGAACCACCGAGGTGGGGCAGGTAAAGGCTCTGCCCACCCTTTGCCATTTTTTGAAGAACCACCAAAATGGTCAGTGCGGAAATCCCTTTTCGCATGACATTGTGGTTTCTTAGCTGGAAGATCTTTGGGGAACTCAAAAACAACAGGTCCCCCCCAGGAGGGAGGAGGAGACGGACACAATGCGGACCGGAGCCTTTCTCTCGTCAAATCCAAAAGGCCCGACTTTTTCACAATTTCATCGGTCTTCTTTTGGAGGGGTTCGGGGTCCAGGCTAGTGCAAGGTGGCGCATCGCTCTCAGGGTGATCTCTCGGAAGTCAGGGTGTGTTTTTAAGCTGTGCCCGGGCAGCGGGGAGGAGGGGGAGGGGAGGGGAATTCCTAGACCCGAGTTACCGACGTCCCCGCCCGGAAAGAGGTTCCGAATTTTAGGCGGAGGAGGAAGTGAGGAAGTCAGTTTGTTGGCCCCCGACCCAGAGGTTGGGGAAAACAAGGCTCATCTTACTGGTGCTTGGGTGCTCCATTTCCTCCAACTTTTCCTCGATTAAGGCCATCAAAATGAACAACGTTATGGGTGGCCCCCCCCGGATCCCCCGGGCAAAAAAAAATCTCAGCACTTTTTTCCCCCCACCCCAAAAGAGAGTAAAATGCAGGAAATGGAGACCTTTCTGATTTTCAACTGGGACATCTTTGCATCTGTTCACTTCCCAAATGTCACGGTGGGAAAAAACATCGCGAGTGACGCAGTAGAGTGCAAAAAGGCGTAGCAGCAGCAGCAGGCAAGGTGGCGAAGCCAATGGGTGACCTCGGCAATCTTTGTTTTCCACCCACCAACGCATGCAATGCAGGGGACAATCCAACACACAGAATCCTTAAGACTGGTGCACGGGTTTCTGCGTCTCAACACCCCATGTTTTTGTGTTTTCCGGGCCCCCTAACTTCTGGGTATCCAAAATGGACGAATGGCCCCAGCTGGCTCATCACGCCCTGAGGTGTTGTCCCCGCCCAGCAGCCACGTCTTTGAGCGGACCTTCAGCAAGTGGGGGAGTCATTACAGCAAAACATCGTTTCCCCGATAAAAGTGGATGTTTTACTTTCTCAAGAGAATCAGGATGGGGTCCTGTGTGTTTTGGCCCCCAAATTTCCGAGGTAACCCATTAGTTGCGGGGCTTTCACTTTTCCCTTTTAAACAGAAAAGGGCCTCTTGAAAACTTTTTTTTTTAAAAAAGTCATTTTTAATGCAATTTTTTTTCTCTTTTCCCAACAGTTCATTTTGCTGTTTTGCTGTGGGGACTGTAAAAAAACAGCAAGGTTTCATGCAACACCGTATTCCTTTTTTCCTTTATCTTAAGAAGTTTTCGCATTGTCAATAGTTTTGAGGTATGTTGCTGTGAGATACGCTATAATTTTGGTCCCTTTTTTAACAGAAATTGGCTTCTAAGTGGCTTTCTCCCCACAATTTTTTTAAAAGTGGCGAGAATCATATTTTTAAAAATTTTTTTGGGGGCTGTAGCTGTGAGAAACAGCAAAAATATGGTCCTTTTGGAACAGAAAGTGGGTTCTAGTCTTTCTCCCCCACAATTTTTAAAAAGTGGTGAGAAGTCATTTTTATAATTTTTTTGGGGCTGCGCTTAAATCAGCAATTTTACAGGGCCTATTAAAAAAAAATGTTGTTTCTAAAAGGAAATTTTTTCTTCACAATTTACCAAAATGGCTCAAAGGGTCATGCTTTTAATTTTTTTGGGGGGATTTTTTTTTTGAAATGCAGCAATTACGGTCCTTTTGAAAAAATGTTGTTTTTTAAAAGACATTTGTTCTTCACAAATTGTCAAAAATGGCTATGGGTCAGCTTTGAATTTTGGGGGGGATTTTTCTGTGAATGCAGCTATACTAGAGGTTTCCCATTTTAAAAAATGTTGTTTCTAAAGACATTTGTTTTTCACAATTGTCCCCCAAATGGTCAAGGTTCATGCTTTGAAATTTTTTGGGGGGATTTTGCTGTGACATGAGATATAAGGGGGCCCATTCTAAAAATTTGTTTCTAACGACATTTGTTCTTCACAATTGTCCAAAATGGCCAAGGTCATGCTTTGAATTTTTGGGGGGATTTTGCTGTGACATGCAGCTATATAAAGGGCCTATTTTAAAAAAGTTGTTTTTTAAAAAGACATTTTTTCTTCACAATTTTAAGGTGGTCAAGGTGATGGTGCGTCAGAAAAGGAATAGGTAGGACACTTTTGGACCAAATTTCAAAAAGGACTTGTTTTTGCAGATCTTTAACATAGCTATCAATCCCCGTTTGAGACAACCATTTAATACAATGAAAAAAAAAAGAAACAAAGCATGGTGGGATTCCCCCCTATTTTAAAAAAAGGTTTTCAGAATTAAAGTACTAAAAAAACTTGTTACAAAATAGTGTTAAAAAAAATTCCCCTTTAATTTTAAAGGGAGGTACAGGAAAATTTTGACCAATGTAGGTTTTTCAGGACATGGAGTAGGAGCACGGACGAGAACAAAGTTCAGAGAATTTCCCCCAAAGGGGGAGTAAAATGAGAAAAAAAATTCAAAATAAAGGGCACCTGGGGGGTAAAAGGAGCGTTAACCATCAGTATTTCCAAGGGAAAGCTCAATTGGTCCCCCCTCATACGGGGGGACAAAGGGTACCCGGTAAACTGTGTATGAGGAAGGGTGGAGTTCTACACTTCCGCTTCCGCACTTGCTTCAGCACGACAGTTTTCGTTGCTGGTCATCAGGGCATTTTTTAACCCGGTGTTAAAAGATGCGGGGCGCCAGCCGGGCTCTCACCCCACCCAAGTAAATCCCGGGCCCCGGGGCATGCTGTGGGCCCCGGACAGGGATATCAATGTCCAGTGAAAAAAAATGGTGGTTGAAAGACCCCTTTTTCCGGACTTTTTAAATGTGGGGGTCATGCAGGGTTTTGGGGTCATGCTGTGGCCAGGGGCAGTATAGTCAATGTCAGTGAAACTTTTAAAAGGGGGTTGAAAACCCTTTTTCTGGCACTTTTTTTTTGGGGGTCTGAGGTTTGGGGTCATGCTTCCCAGGGAAAAGGGATATTCATGTCCATTTTAAGTAAATGATGGTTCAAATCATACTGCCTTCGGCACTTTTTCAATTTGTGGTGATGCAGGTTTAAGGGTCAGGTGTGGTACAAGACAGGGTAGGAATGGTCTGTGGACTTTTTTTCTGTGCTTTTATAACCTAAGTGTGTGCCTAAGATGTGCATATCTTTTATGTTGTGGTGTTAATTTTTGCTTTCCAGCCTTGTTTGGGTGTAAAAATAAGGTTTGTTGCTTCCCCTAGACTTTAATGGTCATCGCTCATAACGACGCTCACTATCGAAAAACCCCTTTCGTAAAGGGCCGACTTCACTATCATCCGGGTTCATAGCCAACCAATCGCTAAAATACCTTTTAGATTCATAATCCAAAAATTGAAACTTAAGAGGGTGAATTTTATGAATTCAAATGCATACTTTTTTTATTACTTGGCGCCGACACCACAGTTCTAAATAGATTTAGAAGAGTGTAGAATATGACAGATTTGTGGCGCATTACATAGAGCTTAATGCACCAAGTTTGGCGCATTACACGCTATGCCCATACAAAGTTTGGCGCATTAAGCTTTATGTAATGCGCCAAAAATCTTCATACTGTCGTATTCTACACTCTTCTATATCTATTTAGAACTGGAGTGTCGGCGCCAAGTAAAAAGAAAAGTACGCATTCGAATTCATACATGTCACCCAAAATCTTTTTACCTGAATTCGGGCATGATGGTTGGAGTGTAGGTGTTGGGGGAAAGCTAAGGTTTTAAACCAGGGCATATAAGCCTTTAGCTACTCCCTTGCTCCTTAGGTAACCCTTAAAGAGTCACTAATGAGATGAGATATTTTGGTAAAATCTCTAGCAATGCTTTATTCTAAAATCTAGCCACCTATCACGGTAAAGATAGACTTACATACAATACAAGCTCACAGAAATAGTATTCACAGTGTTAAGAATTTTGAGCTATTGCCAAGGAGAGAACTCAAGGTCATTTAGGAGAATATAAGGCAAAACCACAAACCACTTTTTGTTTTTGTGCTTTGGGCTGAAGCAATCCCCACACACTGGTCTCAGATATCAAATAGTGAGAAGAAGAAAGCCTAACTGTAAAGCTATATTGCATCATATATCATCTATCATGGACTATAACATCAAAGCTTCAAAGACTTGGAGTGTGGACAAAAAAGAAAGAAATCACTTTTGTTTCTGAATAATCATCTTAACAAAACTGTCAAATGGAGCGAAAAGATTGTTCAAACAAGCTTAGTATCCTTTAAATGCAACATAATGGAGAATGTAATTGCTTTAAAATATACTATGCTGAATAAATGCTTACACAATTGTACTTTGAAAACAGTAACTTACTAAGCCAGTGCACTGGAAGGTTATGCTCATCTTACTGACAGATGTCATTTCAATAGACATTGACACAATAAACATTTTTGCATTACCAATATTTTTTGAATTTTTCTTATATCCACTTAAACTTACTGATAATCATAACTAGTTTATACAGCTGCCTGGCACTGGTGATTAGTTGTGATGTATGTGCTTATTCAGTCTGTGGCCAGGGGTCACAAAAAGATTTGTAGCACATGCATAGAAGTTTCATGTCCTGCTGCACCAAGATCGGTCCTCTAAAAACAATTAGAATGACTTTCAGGCCTGCAGACTTGTCCTATTGATCCGTTGTAAGAACTCTAAGGCTAGGTTCACACGGCTTAAATGCAGGGCGTAATTACGCCCCGCAATTATGCCGTGTGGCCGGAGGCGGGGGCGGGAGCGGGTGCGGGGGGCCGGCACCTCGTCGGCCCATAGACTTGCATTACCATCGGCGCCTATACGCCGCTGGTAATTCACATGTCACTTATCTCCCCCCTCAGAGTATTCGCCGAGCAGGGAGAGGAGACGTAATCCATAGTTCTCTATGAGAACTGTGGATTACCGTAATGACTAGGATGTATTCTAGCCGTAATTTGCGCACTCTGGCGCGTAATTACGGACTGAAATACGTCCAATTTTAAGCCGTGTGAACATAGCCTAACACTTTTTCAAGTGCCTTTCAGATTTTTGTTTTTTATCATGTCCTCTCAGCATTTCAAGAGCCATAACATTTTTATTTTTCCATATACATAGATGTATGAGGGCTTGTCTTTTGTCGGATAAAACACACTTTTTAATGGAACCATTGACTGTACTATGAAATTACAGCAAAAAATGTTGTGTGTTGGAATGTGGTAAAAAAAATACAATTGTACCATTTTTTGTAGGAGTTTTGCTTTTATGGAGTTCACTATACAGTATAAATAACATAATGTTGTATTCTGCAGGTCAGTACAATTCAGATGACATCAAAGGTATATAATTTCCATTATGTTTTACTACTTTAAAAAAAAAATCTTTAACATTTTTTTTTATCACCAATAGGTTTTTTTTTCCCCTTTTGTAGAGCTGAGGTCATAGCTACATAGTTTGTAAGGCTGAAAAAAGACAGATGTCTATCCAGTTCATTCTATTGTCCTAAAGTGTTGGTCCAGAGGAAAGTAACAACTTCTTGAGATAAAAGTCAATTGTCAGAGGCATAACTTAAAGTTCCTGGGCCCTGATGCAAAGAATGAAATAGGGCCCCTCCATTACCATGTGTCATTACAATACAGGTGTCTTCTTAAGTGGCAGAAGGGCTTTTGGGCCCCCTCAGACTGCAGTGCCCAGTAGCTACCGCCTCCTCTGCACCCTCTCTAGCTACGCCCCTGTCAATTGTCCTCATTTTAGGGGAAAAAATTCCTCCCAACTCCAATGGAGCATTCAGAATAAATCTCTGGATCAATGATCTTTAGCTAAAAAAATTATGTGTAACTTTTTTATTTTGTTGTTTGTAAAATTGCAAAAGGGAGGTTTTTAATAGTTATAATTTTTTTTTTAAATATTATTATTTTGTAGTCCCTAGGAGACTTGAACATACAATCCCTTATCCTTTATACTACGGTACTGATGTTGTGCAGTATATAAGCTTTTCATTCATATCCTAATACAACCTAACTGTAATTAACAGCTGGCAGTTGCCGCATAGGGAGTGGAGTCAGCATGTGAGCCTGCGCCAGGGCCGGGACAATGTGTAGGCAGAGATAGGCGATCGTCTAGGGCGCCATACATATGCCTGTCACTAGGGGGCAAAGGGAAGGTATGGAGCCGACTCAGAAGCTGAGCCAGCTCCATATAAGGAAGGTGCTGACTGCAGGTCACAGTCGGCACCTTCCCTCAGCTTTAAATCCCCCCCCACCCACTTCCAGGCACTGGGTGGGGGAGTGTGGGAGGGGGCGACTCACATTAGTGGCAGTGCAGCAGGAAGGAAGGTTAGGAGAAGCAGGGAAGTTCCTTCCCTTCTGACAGCTCCTGTCACATGACAGGAAGCTGTCAGCAGAGCCCAATGTACTGCTGGGAAGAGGGTCGAAGCTTCAGCTCCCTCTCTTCAGAAGAACACTGTGTGCTGAAGATAGAAGATCGCAGGACTCCAGGACAGGAGCGTGTTCTCTATGCGAGGAGGGGGGATCTGAGCAGTGGGGGGAAGGGCCACTAGGGTGAGTGGAATCTAAGGAGTGGGGGGGGGGGCACTAGGGTGTTGGGGGGTGAATCTGAGCAGGGGAGGAAGGGCCATTAGGGGGGGAAACGGGGCGGGGGGGGGGCATTAGGGTGGGGGGAATCTGAGCAGGGGGGGAAGGGCCACTAGGATGCTGGGGGGGTAATGTGAGCAGTGGGGGGAAGGGCCACTAGGATGCTGGGGGGGGAATCTGAGCAGTGGGGGGAAGGGCCATTTAGCTTTGTGTGTGTTCACAGCCGGTTATCCGAGCTGCTCCTTTCTATCCTACGGGAGGTATGCTTTTATGAGGTATTTACCTTTTTTTGTACTTGCATATCTTGTTAAAAATGAATGTGCCTAATACAGCTGAACGAATTACAAGCTGGATGCCTGAAGAAATGCAAATAAATGCAAATAAATTTTCTAAGCTGTGAAGTTGCACTTACAGGTTCTCCATTTCTTTATCATGTGTATCAGTTCCTAATTAAGGGTTGGAGGTTGCCCTATAGGATTACCTGTTATATGCCAAGTACTGATATAAAGCGGTAGTAGTTTTACAAATTTGGACAGTGGGGGAAGGGACATTAGGGTAGGGAGAATCAGCAGTGGGGGGCCATTAGAGAGGGGGGGGGAGTCAGAGCAGGGGGATCAGAGCTGGGGGTAATTAACGAAGGGGGGTAATTAGAGCAGGAGGGGGATGGCGGGAATTAGAGCAGGGGGGATCAGAGCAAGGGGTGTAACGGGGGCAGGGGGGATCAGAGCGGAGAGGGTGTAACTAGGCTAGGGGGGATCAGAGCAGGGAGGGTGTAACTAGGTTAGGGGGGATCAGAGCAAAGGGAGTAACTAGGGCAGGGGAGATCAGATCGGAGGGGGTGTAACTAGGCTAGGGGAGGAACAGAGCAGAGAGGGTGTAACTAGGTTAGGGGGGATCATAGCGGGGAGGGTGTAATTAGGCTAGGAGGGATCAGAGCTGGGAGGGTGTAATTAGGCTAGAGGGGAACAGAACGGGGAGGCTGTAATTAGGCTAGGGGTGATCAGGGCAGGGGGAGTAATAAGAGCATGGGGTAATTAAAGCAGAAGGGAGAGGGAATTACGGCAGGGGTTAATAAGGGAAGGGGAGTAATTAGGGTAGGTGGATCAGAGCAGAGGGGGTAATAATGGCAGAGGGATCAGAGCAGAGGTGGTAATAACAGCAAGGTGGTCAGCAGAGGGGGTAATAAGGGCAGGGGGATCAGAGCAGAGGGGGTAATAAGGGCAGGGGGGTTAAGCAGGACAGGGAGTGAATTATGGCAGGAGGGATCAGAGCAGGCGGAGTAATAATGGAGAAGGGTAAATCAGGACAGGGAGGGAATTACAGCAGGGGGGTTATAAGAGTAGGGGGTAATTAGGCCAGGGGGATCAGAGCAGGGTGGGTAATAAGGGCAAAGGGATAATTAGAACAGGAGGGGGAGGGAATCAGAGCAGGGGGAGGAATAAGGGGAGGGGGTATCAGAGCAGGGGGTGTACGTAGTGCAGGAGGGGGAGTAATAAGGGGCAGAGAGGAATTAGAGCAGGAGGGGGGAATTAGGGCAAGGGGGATCAGAGCAGGAGTGGAGTGTTTTGAGTTGGGAAAGTGGGTTAGGGAGTGGGGAGTTCAGAGTAGGGGAGGTGGGTAATAAAGGAGGAGATGGGGTTCAGAATAGGGGGTTAGGTTATGTTCATGTGACGGATTTGGGCGCTGAAAATTTCAACGCTGAATGTGTGTCACATTCTCATCAGAAAATCTGCGCCAGAAGGTGCAGATTTCAGACAAGGATTTGACACTGATTTTCAGCCAGTTTTTCAGCCTCTTATGTATTATAATGTGCGGAGCAGAATTTGCCTCAAGAACTCACATGATAATTCTTTTCCCGCGTTGCAAAATTTCAGCGCTAAAAAGAAACTCAATGTAGAGGCAAATCAGCGTAGTGTGAACTACGCGGCAGATTTTTCTTTGCAAACCGTGTAAAGCGGATTGCAGTCAGAGTAGACGCTGATTTTGAGGTGGATTCGGTGTTGAACCCACCCCAGCATCAGCATCCAAATCCATTATGTGAATGTGCTGGGTTACAGTGGGGGTGGAGGAAAGGGGTGTTTAAAGTGGGGGTGGTGGGGTAATAGGTAGGGGTGGGGACACCATCTAGCATCCAGGAAACCTGGGTAGCACCCCATCCTCCAGAGCAGACACCCAGCATTGCCTGCTGTGGGGGAAGTCACCAAGCTTTCTGGGACACTGGATAGGTTATTCAGTGTCCAGGAAAGCTGGGTGATGCCCCACTTTCCAGGGTTTCTGTAGGATTTCTGTTTTCTTTTCTTTCAGGTTTCCGTTTTGGGCTACAACGGATTCAGTGGACTATATCGGACCAACATTGGATCTTTTTCTTTAATAAAATGATTAATAAGGGCTGATGTGGGGCAGTGTTTATTTAAATAAACTGTTTTTTTCTGTTTGTGTCTTTTTAAATTATTTCACTCCATTGTTAGTAATGGAGGTGTCTGATAGATGCCTTTTCATTACTATTGCTCGGGCTTGGTGTCAACCAGCTGTGGTTTTCGACACCACAAGGCTGTCACTAACCCTGTGTCACTATTACCCCAGTACCCAACGCACCAGGGGTACTGGGAAGAGCCGGGTAACCGTCAGAAGCGGACCCTCTACTGTGATGGCCTGCTTCTGGGGCAGCTGCAGGCTGGTATTTTTAGAATAGGAAGGGACCAGTATTGATGGTTCTTCCCATTCTTATAGTATTAGGATGCAGCTGTTAGTTTTACCTTGGCTGGTTATGGAAAATGGGGGGACCCCATGTTGTTTTTTCTTTTTAATATTTCATTTCTTTCTAACTTTTTCAAGAAACAAATGGTTAAAAAAGATGATGTGGAGTCCCCTCCCCCTCTTTCATAACCAGCCAAGACAAAACCGATAGTGGCAGCCTGATACTATCAGGATGCGAAGGTTCATGGTCACTGGTTTCTTCCCAACCTAAAAATACCAGCCTGCAGCTGCCCCATAAGTGGTCCATCACATTAGAGGGTCCGATTCTGTTGGTAACCCGGCTCTTCCCAGTACCCCTGGTGAGTTAGGTACTTGGGCAATAGTGACACAAGGTTAGTTTCAGCCTTGGGGTGACAAAACTACCGCTGGCTGACACTAAGCCCAAGCGATAGAAATGAAGAGGCGTCTGTAAGATACCACCATTACCAACAATGGAGTGAAATAATTTAAAAAAAGCACAGAAACAAATACTTTATTTAAATAAACTCTCCCCGACACCAGCCCTTGTTGACCATTTTATTACAGATATGGATCCAAAAATATAAACACTACAAACACCTATCAGTACTAAACTCCATCTCTTCGCCCCCTGAAGCTCATGGCTGCCCCTAATCTTCTTTGGGTGGAGGCTGAACAATATAACCCTGGGGGTTACAGGCCACAGCACAAACTCCAGGGGGTTGGTTCTCGGTTTTCTCCCAGAAGATTGTGCCTGTAAATTGTGACCTGTACCCTCTCTACCATCCCTGCCCCTACCATTGTGTTATCTGGCCTGGTGCCAACACAAAATACAACCTCCACCTATCACCCACCACCTCCACTTCTCACTGTATATTCCTCCTCCTTTCACCCCATAGCTCCTCACCTCCACTTAGCACTCTATAGTCCTCACCTCCACCTATCATCCCATAAACTCCTTACCTCCACTTATCACCCCATAGCCTCCCACCTCCACCTATCACCCCATAGCCCCTTTATCTCAGCCTACCACCCTATAGCCCCCCATCTTCACTTATTGCCCCATAGCCCTGTTATCTCCATCTATCAACTCATGCAAAGCTTTAATAGAAGTGGGAATGGGTAGGTAGGCGCTGGAAGTGAAAATTGTAAGATGTGTTTGTGGTAAATCTTACAGGGATGAGTTTTGGCCAGGAGAAGTTATCATGGAGGCCTGGACCGGATGGAGAAGAAAAGGAAAGTGAACTACTCCAGTCATGGAAGACGTGTCCTGTAAGTCACTTATAATGGTAGGTACCAGTTGCACTCAGGTTTTGCTGACATATATGTTCACTGGAATATTAGCAAAAGTGGTAGTAGCATTATTGTTTTTATTTAGAAACAGTCTGGTGGTACAGATGTATCAGAGTTTAGCTTGACCATGATATCACAGCGTTCTGTGTTATCTGTGCTTATCTGTAAACAAATTTGGGAGCATGAGATAACAATCTGAGCCGCGATATCATGGTGCGTTATCTGACAAGTTAATCTTTGTTATATCTGTATTGTTCAGTCACTATCTGGTGGTGATATGTGGTCATGATGTGGTGGAATTATGTTGTCCTTGTATAGGAGTATCATAGATAGTCTTGGTAAACTTGTTTGTGCTGTAACAATATGGTGATGATATTTCCCACTTGTATATCAGTATAATGTATAGATTTTTAGTACAAAACACATTATTTCATATAAATACATCCCAATATACTCTACCTGCTCCCTTGCTGAGTGTCGGAATTGTGTTTTTTTTCCCACTCTACCTAGCTGGCTAGAGGGCAGGCACGTGTGTTAGGTTAGATCCAGATTTAATTTTTTTTTTTTTTGGGGGGGATGCCATTGACAGTACTTGCCTAGGGCACCAAAATACCTTGCCAAAATGCCTGTGCCATATCCCTTAGTGCCTCTATCATGAATATATTAGTCATGGAGCATTAATGAGTTAAAGAGGACCTATCACTTCCAGGGAGACCACATGAAGTGACAGAAGACTAAAATTTGAACACATACTCAAATGCAGTATGTTTAATTTGGAAAATGAAAACATTTCACCTGTAACACAGTGATAAAAATGTTTTAAGAAAGGGAAGCTGTGCCAAGTCAGGCTCTGCACAGCATGATGAATCACTATGTTGACAGTTCTGTGAGACTTCCTGCTTCTGAGGTGGGAGAGTCCACTGTAAAAGGGGGAGCCTGTAAGTCAGTAGCATGTCAGCACATGGGAGGTCTGTGTTGCTATATATATGCAGGATGTTATTATATTAGCAGCAATGTAATATGGATTCCTGTATGTTATGGAGCAGTGTTAAGGAGGCTGAAAACTGCAGCTACAGGTGAACCCTGTCCAACCTTAGTGTGCTCCCCCCTGCTCCAGTGTTATTCCATACTTGCCAACTTTGGAAAGTGGTATTTGGGGAAATACAGATACATTTTCATAAACCACACATCTTTATAATAAATCCACACCTACTTCATGAAACTGTGCAAGTGGTCTGGAATGAAGCTAATTGATGAGTTTGGTGCCACCCAGCTTTTCCAGACAATGGACAGCCTATTCACTATCCAGGAAAGCGGGGATATACCACCAAACTGTTCCTAAACATTACACTTTTACCAATATTACCACCATACCTTGCCCATATAGTGATCGATACCAGTGTAAATATGCTCTGTAGACATATAGTTGATTACAGTGCAGTTACATCTAGTGATTCACAGAAGACGTCCTTTCTAATAGGAGTTTTTTTTCCCCCTCTTCTTCTACAACCTGTCTAAAGTGCCAAGATGACTTCTCCCAGCCACAATTCATCCGTGTGCAAACACACAAACATCTTAGAATTCAAACTTTTCCAGCATTTCCCTACCTCTATACAAACTCCCAGTGTGGTAATAAGTGAAGCTGAGAAGGTTTTGGGGTGATAGATAAAGGTGGTGGAAGTCTTATGGGGTGATAAATAAGGGTTGTACTTTGTAATGCCTCTAACATGCATAACATAATGGTGGAGGAAGGGCAGTAGAGGAGGGTACAGAGCACAGCATACAGGTACAATCTATGGGGGAAGCAGATAATAATCCCCTTAGAGACATGTTCTTCAGGGAGTGCAGAGAATGGAGTTTAGTGCAGTCATGTTTTTTGTAGATTCTCTATTTTTATATAGGTTTCCCCTTTAGAATATGTCGGATTCACTGAGCTACGTCAGACTAGATCTACTTCTTTAATGAAATGGTCAACAAAGGCTGGTGTTGGGAAGTGTCGATTTAAATAAAATGTTTTTTATTGTGTTACTGTGTTTTTTAATTATTTTATTCCAGTGTGTTAGTAATGGAGGGGTTTGACAGATACTACTAGTGCTAGGACTTAATATCAGCCAGCAGTGTTTTTCTTTTTATCCAAGGCTGACACCCCATATCACCATTACTCCAGTACTAAATGCCACAGAGTTACTGGGAACAACCAGGTTACCATCAGAAGTGAACCCTCTAATGGGATAGTCTGCTTCTGCTGTGGGCTGGTATTTTTAGGGTGGGATGGCACCTTCCCTTCTGGATCGTATTAGCCTGCAGATGCCAATTTTACCTTGGCTGACTATAAAAAAATGAATGGGAACCCACCCTGTTTTTATATCTATATATTTGGATGCCTAAGTCTAGATTCTCAATAAAAAAAAAAAAAACATAAGGTCCACCATTTTCTCCATAATCAGCCAAGGTTAAAACAGCAGCAACAGCCTGATGTTATCAGAATGGGAAGGTCCATGTATAGTGGTCCCTTCCAATCCCAAAAATGCTGCACCAGAAGTAGATCATCATATTGGAGTTCATCACACGTCAGACAGTTACCCAGCTCTTCCCAGTACCCCTAGAATACTAGGGTAATAGTGAAAGGAGGTTAGTGTCATCTTTATAGTAACAAAACCACCACTGGCTGACACCAAGCTCCAACAATAGTAACAGAGAAGCATCTGTCAGAAGCCTCCATTACTAACACCAAAATTAAATGATAAATAAAACCACTGCAAAAACACTTTATTTAAATAAACGCTCCCCAAATACAACCCTCTTTAACCATTCTGTTAAGTAAATAGATACAAGGTTGATCTGACGCAGTCTAGCAGATCTAAACTTGTCCAAAAGGAAAACCTATGAAAAAACAGAAACATTACACAAATACACATACATAGCCTGGACACTCTATCCAGCATCCAGGAGAGCTGTGTGGATGATGGTGGATATTCTATCCCACGTACAGAAAAGCTGGGTGATTTCCCAATCCCCCACTGGTGACATCCAGTTTTCCTATCATATGAAAGCTAATTGCCACTTGTGGGGATTGGGGCATCACTTGGCTTTTCTGAATGTTGGATAAGCTATTCATTATGCAGAAAAGCTATATGGAAGATGGAGCATCACGCAGCCTTTCTGGGTGTTGAATAGTCTATCCAGTGTCCAGGAAAGTTGGATGATGTCCTATACCCTACAGGTGGCACACAGTTCTCCTATGTTAGAAAAGCTGTTTGCCACCTTTAAGCTTTTCTAACACAGTAAAACTGTATGCTCATCACTCCCCTCCCCTTCTACACCTCATTCTCTACCTTCCCATCCCCACTCTGACACCCTTCCCCACTATAAACTCTCCTACCTCAACCTCTTCTCTAAAAAAGACCCTTCCCCCACACCACTTTAACTGCCTATCCAACCCCACCAGTCCCCAATCTCCACCCCCCTACTCCAAAGTACCCATTACCTCTCTCCCCTCTAATTTATACTTTCATCAACTCACTCTAACCCCCTCCCTCGTTGTAAACCCCCTCACCCTATCTAACAACCTTCTCTCACTCTGAAAACACCTCTAAGCTGCACTTTCCAGGAGAGGTTTTGATGAGGAATTGATGAGGTTTTCGATGAGGTTCTCCAAACCTGTTTTCTTTCTGTAACACCATACAAATTAATAGGCAGGACAAAAACTGCACCAAAAGCTACACCAAAAAAATGTCATAAACCATGTCTAGAACCTCGCTGAGGTTTTGGACAATGTTTTGAAACTCTCCATTGATTCCTATGAGGATTTTTAGATTTAAAAATGCTTAAAGCATTGACATGGCATTTATTTTTCAATGCTCAAAACAGTGTCCAAAGAAGCACTGAAAACGCGCATAAAAACAAGGTTGTGTGAACTACAATGCTGTTTTACATAGAAATCAATGAAAATCAACTGAGAACATTTTGAAGACTTTTTTACGCTGTTTTGGGCCAAGAAATACTCCAAAAATAGTGTCAAAATTAGCCATGTGAATATACCCTAAACCACCCATACCTCACCTCACATTAACCCCACTCTCTCACACCCACTCTAAACCCACCTCACCCAGGCTAACCGTTCATCTCCCACTCTAAACTTTCTCAAGAATAAGATATTTCTATGTTCTTCACAGTTTAACTTCAGTTTTTTTGTGGGAAATAGGACAGTGTTTCCTTATTGTCCCTGAATGTTATCACTGTATAGTGCTAAATGCTATGATTTAAATAGCTGCAGTTCAGTTTACATAGTTGTGTTTTCTACTTGCAGGCTATGTACTAATACTTAATATGTCTGTGCAAACCTATGGTTGCTACAGATTAATTCACATGAGCTTTTCTGTTTGCATATTATCTACTATGTAGTTATGTATTTGCAAAATTATAGTTTTACTGACTGATTCTGATGAATGCTATCACTATATAGTTTATGCTTTGTAATCTAACATTACCATGCTTAATTACATTTTCTGACCCTACATGCTATGTTCTAATATTTTGTGCCTTTGCAAAACAATAGTTTGTGGTAGTTTTTATACACGTGTATCTTCTGTCTACATTGAAGGTCCGTACTAAATACGGTCATTCTGGGTTTTCCCTGGATCAGGAGAAGATGAAGATGTATGGCTCAGGCCTGATGATAATTCAGCCGTCCAAGAGTACTGTACTCCAGTATGGAGAAGAGAGCTGATGTGCCGATGGCTCAAGCACCCTACTGAGTAGCCAAGTTGTTCAAATGCACTATACCAGTAGTAGTGCTAAGCTGTAGGATACTATGGATGAGACAGCTGATGAGCCAATGGCTCAAGTGACACTACAGAGGTAATAATAATATCACAGTCGCAATAAGTGGCTTAACATATAACTTTTAAGAATATCACAAGTTAAAAAACCTAATTAAATCACTACTAATCCTAATATCAGACAACAGTATTTAATTTGTCATACACTCCATTTATGGGCAGAGACTTACAGTTTTGTAGATCTGTATACCATGCGTCTCACTTTCCCCAAATCCAGGTACAAAGTTAGGGACAGTGGTCCTACAATTTCTGGGATATCAGAATGCTGTGGGAGGTCAACATAAACATGATATAACCTCTCTCTGTTAACCAGCTACCATATATTCCTATCAAATAAGCCATGGGGTCATCATCCCGACAAGGACAGCCCTTTCTTGGCCCTAGAAGACCCTAGACTGACCCTGTGGTCCCAGAGATTCAGTCTTACAAAGCAATAAAAATACACATAGATGTTCGAAACATGTTGAAACATCTACTCCTTGATATGATTTCGACAGCTTCTTCCTGTGCTGTCATCCTATAAATCAACTGCCTCAGTAACATACTTATAACCCTATGGTTATTTGGGTCATGACTGTAGATGAGCTATGAAGTGGTCCCCAAGGGGATACCAGCTTCACCAGAAGGCTATGTTGATGGACCTGTTGACAAATAGCTCCACTGTGTCACCTGCCCAGTTGAGGCTGGAGAGCAGCTTGATGAAATCTATGCTGTGGCTTGTCAAGCAAGAGAGACAATCCGTTACTGATAGCTAGCAGAGGTAGGAGAAGCACTTTACGCAGTACTTATAATCAGCATTCCTGGTTTCCAAGAAAACTGAAGGTCCAATCTGAATCAATTGATGTGATCTTATAAGTGCTCCAGTGCAAGACAATATGAGGAAGAGGCACGGTCTCTTGACCTTCAGACAATGATCGATACCCTATCAGACCTAGGGTAGCTAATAACCTGGGAGAAATCACAGATCATTCCATTCCTGGGTTTCATCATGGAATCTGTGAATCTAAGTGTCTCTCTAAACTCAGGAGAGGCTTCAGTCTTTGGTCCAGAGTGTTTCTATCCTTCTGTCTGCCAGGAAAGTAACTCTGAGGATATTGACAAGGGTCCTAAGTCCAGTGAGCGCCTCTATCGAGGCAGTATTATGGACTTGTATACACATGAGACCTCTTCAATAGGATTTCTATGCTCAATGGGACAGGAATCCTCAAGACCTGGACAAAGCTTGTACCCTTTTCACCACAAGGGCAAAAAAGTCTAAACTGGTGGCAGACTCTAATCAATGGGAAATCCTTCACAACAGTGACTTGGACTTATCTCACTACAGATGCATCCTAAAGCGGCTGGAGAGCCCACCTAGAAGACCTGACATTTCAAGGTCTCTGGTCCCCGAAGAAAGAGCATTAACCTCCAATGTAAGAGGGCTCAGAGCAGTAGAGTTGGCTTTGCTGCATTATTTACCTATCCTGCAGAAAGATTCTATTAGTGTGCACAAACAATACAGCAACAACTGTGTGTATATATATATATATATTATATATATATATATATATATATATATAAATAAAACTAACAAGGAAAACCAGGCCCCTGTTTTCTTTTGGAAGAAACCTATCAAATCTTCTCCATAGCAGAGGTGCATTTTTATTTCCTCTAATAATAAAAGTAAAAATATCTAAAAAAAAGAAAAAAAAAAAAAGAGGCTCTTTCTTTATCCTGAATATAGGATAGGGACTTAAAAAAAAAAAAAATAAAATAATAATTATATATATATATATATATATATATATATATATATATATATATATATATATATATATATAATATATATATATATATATATATATATATATATATATGTGTGTGGGTGTGTGTGTAAGAGGCAGTTGTGGCGCTAGGACTTACTTTAAGCAACAGAATATGATGGTATTATATGAACAAAATTTATTTATTCTTTTACTTTCATAAAATATGTACAAATTTTCTCGCGTCTGTCTATATACTGCGTAAGTTGAAAATCTTGGCAGACGAATTAAGCAGAGTTATATCCGTAGGCAAATGGTCTCTCAACCAGGACGTCTTCACTCAAATTACCCAGGAATGGGGAACCCCAGTTATAGACAGGAATGCCTAGCTTCCTGTGTTCTGTTCTGTGTACAAGGAAAACAAACCATTAGCAGTGGATGTCATGTCCCTGAATGGGATTTCCTTCTAGCCTGCATTTTTCTGCCTCTTGCTATAATGCAGAAATTGTTAACCAAAGCAACCGCTGGTCAAACAAGTCTGATTGTAGTAATTCCTTTCTGGCCCAGGAGATCTTGGATCTCAAGATTAATGAATATGTGGCAAGGAAAGTATTGGGTCCTTCCACTAAGGCAGGACCTGGTGTCACAGGGCAACAGCAAGCTCCCCAACCTAAACAGCCTCAAGTTTACATCATGGAAGCTCACCAGACTATGGACCGTTGGCATGCCCATGTCTCCCGTGACCCGGCAGCTGCTGCGGCATTCTCTAGTGTCCCTGGCGCTTGTCTGTCCGGCAGCAGTTCCTGCTGGCAGGTTGGAGTCTCCATTGCTTCCTCCAGCTCCCTGGCCCTTCATAAGGAACTTCCTTCCCTAGCATTGTTGTCAGTTTGTTGGTGTTCATCCTTTGAGCTAGACCTCTGCTTGCTGTGCTCTTGTTGTTTAACCCTTGAGTTTCCAGTGCACTTTTGCATTTAACCCTGTGCTGTCCAGCGCATCCGTTTCCCTGCTGTTTCCTGATGTACTGTTCACCTGTTTCTGCCTGCTGATTCCTGCTGTTTTAATACCTCGTTTACCTGTCTGGGACTCAGTCACCTGACTACAGCTACACCATCCGTTTACCTGTCACCAGTGTCCGGTGCCCTGTCCTGCACTTCGGCTACCCACCACGAGTGTTACCATCTGCGCCCACGGTGTGCCCAGAAGATCCGCCATACCCGGACGTTTCTAGCCCCCTCGGTTAGAAAACGTGACAGTATCATAATAACTCTACAAGTATGCCAAAACTTTGACTCGCCTGAACAGAGGGAGGTGGCCGTACACCCTAAAGTGACAAGTGCACAGGACAGCGAGGCACAAGCAGATGCGAGTCCGCTTCATAATGGGCCAAGTACACTGTATACTGACACACAAGCAGATATGGTTGTGCATTCTAGAGTGCCAAATGCACAGTACAGTAACGCACAAACGGTTGTGGTCGTGCATCCTAAAGTGCCGAGTGCACAGTATATTAATGCACAAACGGATGTGGTCGTGCATCCTAGTATGCCACGTGCACAGTACAGTGATGTGCAAACTGATATGGTCATGCATCCTAGAGTGCCAAGAGCACAGTATATTAATGCACAAACAGATGTGGTTGTCCATCCTAGTATGCAAGGTGCACAGTACAGTGATGCACAAGCAAATCTGATCATGCGTGTCAAGTACAGAGTACAGTGACACCAAGCGAATGTGGTCGTGCACCCCAGAGAAATATACAATACAGTGATTCACAAGCCAATGTGGTTGGGCATCTTAGTGTGCCAAGTGCATAATATGGTGATGCACAAGTGGATGTGGTCGTATATCTGAGTGCGCCAAGGGCACAGTACAAGGATGCACAAGTGGATATGGTCACCAGAGTACCAAGTTCACAATATTGATATGTACTAGTGGATCAAGTCTGGCATCATAGAGTGCAAAGTGCAATGCACAGTGAAGCAGATATGGTCATGCATCCTAAGGCCATGTTCACACGGCTTAAAATGGGCCGTATTTCGGTCCGTAATTACGCGCCGGAGTGCGCCTATTACGGGCCGAAAACGGCCCATTCATTACGGTAATTCACAGTTCTCATAGAGAACTATGGATTACGTCTCCTCTCCCCGCCCGGCGGGGAGATAATTGACAGGTGAATTACTAGCCGCAAATACACGCCACTAGCAATTCAAGTCTATGGGCAGGCGAAGTGCCGGCCCCCTGCTCAGTCCCCCGCTCCCGCCCCGCCCCCCGGTCACACGGCATAATTACGCCCTGCAAATACACCATGTGAACCTAGCCTAAAGGGCTAAATGCAGAAAACAGTGTCACACAAGTGTATGTGGCTGGGCACCCTAGAGTGCTAAGTGCGCAAAACACAAGTGAATGTGGGATGGCATCCCATAGTGCCATGTGCACAGTACAAGGACATACAAGTGGATTAGGTTGCACATCCTGGAATGCTAGGTGCACAGTAGTTACATATAAGTAAGTATATTCTTACATCCTAGAGTCCAAGAGCAGATCATAGTAACACATAAGTGTCAGATACCAGACACCCTATTGGGCCAAGCCTACACCTCAGGAGTTAGAGGTTGGTACTACGGGAATCCCAAGGGTTTTCAAACAGAGTCACTACAGAAGTCCGGCAACCAATGAAGTATATGCAAGAGCAAAGTTTACTTTCTTGGCCTGGTGCTCGTCCAGAGGATGTTGGCAAGTCCTACCTTCTATGACAACCCTTCTTGAATTTCTTCAAGACGGATTTTATAAAGGCTTAAGAGTGCAAATCGACTCCAAGAGTGCAGAAAGCAGCATTGTCTGGCTCTTTTGGACCTAGGATTGTGCACCCAGTGTTATCTTGGCATATTCTCTTGGTCTTAAGGTGGTCATGCAAACAACCATTGAGCCCTTGGAGGAATCAACCTTCTAATCTCTATCATTTTCTCTTGGCTATAACCATCGCTAAACGCATCAGAGAGTGACAAGCATTGGGCTTGGACAAACCTATTTTTGTGTTCTGCTAAAACAAGGTAATCCTTCAGTTCCTCCAAACTTCAGGCCGGTGCCTCACAAACCAACATCACTCAGAATATTTCCTTCCAATCCTTGAGGAAGTCGCTACCGCACACGAGAATCTTTTTATCCTTGACATGGCAAGATGGCTGAAAAAGCATGACTCCTTTCAGAAAGGATTCTATTATAGAATGAGAGTGGTATTTTACAGTCGATTTTCATGTAATCACTTTTTTAGTATGTGTATTTTGTAGTCAGTTTTCACATAAAACAGTAATATCTGCCATTTCCTGGCAGATAAATAGAACATGTTCTAAGTTTGTATACTCTCAGTGAGACCTCTCCACCTTTCCAAAGATATTTTGGCCCACTCCTCATGAGCAAACTGCCCTAGCTGTTTCAGGTTTGAAGGGTGCGATCCGCAGACTGCATATTTCAGCTCCTTCTACAGATGTTAAAAAAGATATAGATCAGGGCTCATAGACAGCCACTTCAAAATAGTCCAATGCTTTACTCTTAGCCATTCTTGGATTATTCTTTTTTTACGTGTGTTGTGGGTTATTACTCTTTTAGAGGACCCATGAGCTGCAACGAAGACCAAACTTTCTGACACTGGGAAGCACATTTAAATTCAGAATTCCTTAATATTTCATTGTACCCACACAGCTTCAGGATCATCTGTGCCAGATGCCCTAAAACAGTCAAAAATATAAACAAGCCTCTTCCATGTTTCTGAGAATGATGTTTACAGATGCAAAAATGAAGCATACAAAGAGAAGGAAGAAAAAAAAAAAGGAACATAGAGCTGACGTGACTTACCACAAAGCTCCAATTTCATCCTACCTGTACAAAGGATATTCTCCCAAAAGCTTTATCGATTTTTATTAAATTACAGTCTTGCTCATTTATGAGTTGCTTTCAACAGTGCCAAAATGAACTTAATGAAAACTATGCATAAAGAAACTAAATACAGCAATGGATGGTGCGATCTGACACTAATGTACCATGATCTTGGAGCTTACCTATAGTCTCTTGGCAAATTGTTCTGTGCTGTTTGGTTGCCATTTATATTATCTCTTAAATTTGCCACCAATTTGCTGCTTGCAACCATATCCAGATAGATAGGCTACAGTCCCATAGATCTTAAACTTCTGAATAATATATGCAACTGTGGTAACAGGAACATCCAGCTGTTTAAAAATGGTCTTCTAGCCTTTCCCATTTTTGTTCTTAATCATCTTTCTAATCTCCTTAGACAACTCTCTCCTTAACTTCCTTTGTTCCTGTTCATGTGGGGACACACCCGATTAGAGGGTGGGCGATTTTCTCAAAAAATTTGATTCGGTCACTTCGCCGAATTTTCCCCACAAAATTTGTTTGTTTTCCCAATTACTTCGGCTGAAACGCGTTAAAAAGCAGCTATTTCCCGGCGCACGACCTGCAGGGTGGAAAAAAACGTTGTGCCACGCTTAAAAAGCTAGGGCTTGGTTTGGTCTTCATACAATGTTGGGGGTTTTGTAGGGCAGCAGATGACTGCTGCCCCTCTTAGAATCGCTTCACATAAAATTTCCCCGGGGCCTTAAAGAGGGGAAAAAAAAAGACCAAAAAAACCAAGCGGGAATGTGCCGTAAAGTCATGCCAGCAAAAGCGGAAAAAAAACAAGCTGAGGCTCGGTTGGGGAACTTAGTGACAGAGTGTGGAGGTGCGGCGGGCCCGCCACCAGCAGCAGAGGTCGGGGGCAAATGCATTTGGAGGTGGGAAAAAAAGAGGGGAAGCCACAGCGTGGCACAATGACTGAGAGCGGAGGGGACGGCGGCAGCAGTATAGGTCAGCAGTGGGGGGGACAAAGACTTCTGGGGGCGGCAAAAACGTATTTGGCCCCAGGTGGCACAAAATTTAAGTTGGGAGGTCACGAAAACCAGATGAGATCAGGCGTGGACAAGAATTCTGGAGCGGCAAAACAGTATTAGGCCACAGAGTGGCACAATGAAAAGTGTGGAGGTCAGAAAGCAGCGGGGGATGAGTTTAGGGAGTGGCACAAAGACTTCTGGAGGCGGCTTTAAAAAGTATTAGGGCCCCAGATGGCACAAAGACACATGTGGAGGTCAGACAGCAGCAGCATGAGATCAGGCAGTGGCACAAAAGAATTCGGGGGCGGCAAAAAAAGTATTAGGCCAAGATCACAATCACACAGTGTGGAAGTCACGGCGGCGCAGTATGAGTCAGGCAGTGGGACAATGGGAAATTTTGGGGGCGGCTAAACAGTATTAGGCCACAGAGTGGCACAATGATACAGTGTGGAGGTCACGACAGCAGCAGCATGGTCAGGCCTGACCAAACTTTGGGGGCGGCAAAAAGTATTAGGCCACAGGTGGCACAATCAACAGGGGAGGTCCACAGAGCAGATTGAATCAGGCATGGCCAAGCATTCTGGAGGTGGGAAAAAGGAGGAAAACAAAGGTGGCACAATGACAGGCGGAGGTACGGCGGGGGCAGCGAGGTCAGGCAGTGGGACAATCACACGTGGGGGACATGGGGCAGCCCAGCGCAGCTTTAGGTGACATTGGGGGAAATTTACACAGGTGGATGTCACGGGAACAGCAACAGCAGCAGCAGCTAGGTCTAAGGGCACAATGAAGGTTTGAGGTGGGTGGCAAAACCGTCCCGGAAAGATGGGGGGTAGGCAGAGGGGGGAAACGTCAGCAGATGTGTGGTCAGGGGGGGGGCGGACAGAATAGTGGCTGAGGCAGGTTGTTTGAACCCCCGATGACGCCTAGGGATTTTTGTGTGGAAATCCTGGCCGACCAACCCATTATCTTGCAAAGGTCAGTCGTTCACATTTTCCCGGGACAAGCGGGGTTTTCCTTGGGGGGAACATGGCCCCCGCCGCACTGAACCCACCCCCGTGCCACACTATGGCCGGCAGGACGCTTCTCCACTGCAAACTGGCAAGTGCGGCCCAACATCCAGTTTGGCTCCCCCGTAGTCCAGCGGTCTTCTAAACGGGGGGGGGTGTCTGTCCCAAGTAGGCCACAAAACCCGTTGGTTTAGGGACTGTCCCGGGCCTGTGGGGGCTGCCCCGTGCTGCTGGCGAACCCCCCTCCTGGGGGGGAAGGAAGCTGCTATCAGTGACTCCAACTTAGGGTTTTATTTACTGAGGGAAAGCTGGTACTGCCCCTCCCCCCGTAAACCCCAAAATTTTAGCCAAACAGTTTGACTTTGTCTTGAGCCCATTTTCTGCCCGTCAAGGAAACCTCCTCATTTCTTTCCCCCTTCAGCTCAAAAAAAAAAAAAAAAAAAATTTAAAAAAACCCAGAGGTTATGTTGCAAAATTCAATGAAAATTTATTTACTTAAATTTTTAAATCCCTTTTTGCTGAAAATTTTGTGGCACTTTGTCGGGACCCCGTCTTTTTGTAGTGATACATAAAAAAAATTTTAATTAAAAAAGTAGCTGCTCCCCGGTTTATCCTGAATAGTTGCGATTCCGGCAGCGGGCTGGAACAAAAAGGCGCCCTCATTTCCAACCCCAAACCCGAAAAGCTTTCGGAAACACGGCCCCTTCATAAAGGCATGGGCATTTATGGTGGGGGGATTTGTTTTTTAAGCGGCCAGTGTTCAAGTACAGGTGAGTTTTAAAACCCCACTTTCCCAAGGGGGTATTAAAAAAAACAAAGGTATTGATATCCAAAAATTTCTTTGCAATATGTGGGTTAATTATAGATTTGGAAACAAGGTAAAGTTCTTTTAAAAAAAAACGTAAATTCAATATTTCATTAAGCCCCTTTAGGGATCAAAGTTTTTAAATTTTTATTTATCCAAAATGTTTCACGTTGAGTAATTTTGTAGTTTTGGTGTTAATGCCTTATGGATCTTCCTCAAAAACCAAAACCTTTTTAAAAACCGAAACAGTAGGGGTTTTTAAATCTAAAAAGTTTTTTTGGCTAGTGGGGTTTTTCCCCGAACTTTTTATCTATTTTCTCTCGGTTCCCTTTCCCTTTTTTGAGGGAGTTGTTCTTTTTTGTGTTTGTCAAATTTTTGGGAATGATAGTTTTGTGTTAATTGAGTCAATTTTAAAGAAGGGCTAGTCGGGCCCAAAAATTTTAACATCTCCCGCGGGGGGCATTTGATAAAAATGATCACATTGCTAGTGTTCCCAACTAAAATTTGTCCATTAATGGGAATTTTTTTTTCCAGTCATGGATGAGATAAAAATAGGGTTTCCTTTTATTATGGCTGAGCTGTTATTCCCTGTTTTTCCCCAAGGGGAATTTGCCATTTTTTGGAGTTTTTAAATCTTGTTGACGGTCCATTTTGGGGGGTTTCTATTTTCCCGAAGTACAAATTTTCTCACCGGGGGGATTTGATTTTTTAAAAATATATTGGGTCTATCTTTAAATAAGTGGCCACTTGAAAGGGTCAGTTTGGAAATATTTTCCAGTGTTTTTTTAATGGTCGTCTAATCAAATTAGAATGTTTTCATTTTTGGAGATGAACAAAAAATCAGATGATGTCTTTGTTTTTTTTTTTTGGGTTAAAAAACTTCTCTCCATATTCCTGATCTAAAGGGACCAAAATTGGGAGGGGGCTCTTCTTTTTTGTATCCTCTCATTTGGAATTTATTTATTAATGGGATGCATCTTTTTCATATTTTTAGTTTCACGGGAAAAAATTCTCGTCCCCAAAAAAAAATTTTTCCCCTTTGGGGTAGGGCCAAAGGGAAAATAGGGTAGGAGTTTGATAGTTTTGGGTTGTGTAAAAGATTTTTTGCGTTTTTTTAGGTTTGGAAAAAATTTTTGGGGTTTATAAAATTTTCCCCAGTTGTAACATTTTTAGTAATTTTAAATCTAGATATTCTAGGGTCTCAATGTGCTTTTTTAAATTTGAAAAAACAATTTTTGGATGTCGGGGTTTTTAAAAATTTGTTTTTAAACTCTTTTCAATTTTTGTTTCTGAAACCCCTCCACAGGAGGAACAAATCATCCACATTAAACCATGTAATTATATGGGCCCAAAAACATGTTTTTATGAAAAATATTCATCCTCAAAGAAAATTCAAAAAAAATTTTGGGGGCTATTTTTGGGGAGTTTGCGGGGGGTTTCCCAATCGAGACCCCCTCCCAGCTGCAAGTAGGGGTATCACCAAATCTAAAAAAAAAAAAAAAATTTGTAACACAAAACCCAATAGTTTTCATAAAATTTGCAATATGTGGGAAAAAGTTTGTGGTTTCACCCGTGTTAGCGCTTCTCTGGGCGGCCCCTGCTGGCCTGTTTTACAAGGGGAAAATTAGTAAATAAGGACTTGACTTTCCCTTTTGCAAATGTAATTTAAACCCTTTAGGCATCCCAAAATTTCTCAGATGGTCTGAGAAAATTTTGGTAAATTTTCAAAAAAACAAATTTATTTTTTTTTTTACCTTTTTTTAAAAACTAAAACCCAAATATTTGGCTAGGGGTTCCCGTTTGTGACCCCATACCAGTTTCGGGGGGGGCTTTATGGCGGAGGAACAAACCCTTTTTTATCTTCGGTACAAAGTAGGCTTTAGGGGTACGTGGGGGAATCCACTATTAAAGCCTCCCTTTAAATTTTTTTTCAATAAACCATTGGGATTTTCGCTGTGTGTAAAAAAAGTATCAATTTTTAGCTTTGAATTCTTGTGGGTTGGGTCGTGGTTTTAAGACTTTATATACCAAAGGGATCGAAAACTTTTTCTAATGTGCCGCATTTTTAGTCCCCCCGTCCAACAACCACCCTGGCTCCCCCTTTTTCTGCTTTTTTTATTAGTTTTCGGTGTTATTTTTTTATTCTTTCCCCTGCAAGCATTTCTGGGGGGGAAAGGTTTTCCCTGCACAAAAAGGGACCCTCTGCCATTTCTTTGTGACCTTAAATTTGGGTTTCCAAATTTTACAAAAAACAACAAGATTAGAATTTTTAACCTATGGGTCAAAAAAATTTTTTTATGAATACGACTCATAGGTATTGTAGATTAAAGAGTTTTGACTTTTATTTTCTTTTAAAAAGAATTTTTTAATCTAATGGAAAAGACATAATTTTTTAAGGGGTCCACATTGAATTGGAAAATTTTCTTTTTGTTGAAAGGGAAAAAAAATTTTTTAAAACCTTTATTTAAAATCTTCATTTGTGGCTTGTTTAAAAAGGGGTTTAAGGGAAAAATTCACCCCAAAGGATTCTTCTTTCTTTTTCCTCCCCTTTGGTATTTAAAATCTTTAACACGAAACCAACCCCAAGAATTCAAAAAGCTGAAATTTTATTAAAAATTTTTTTCAACCCGCAGTATGCAATGGTTTTTTTTGAACCAAAAATTAAAGGGGGCTTTTTTAAATGGTTTTTCCCGTACCCATTAGCCTACTTTTGTACCCAAGATACTTTAAAAAGGGGGTTTTTCCGCCCCAAAAAGACCCTCGTATCTGGTATGGGGGGGCACTAATGGAAAAACCCTAGCCAAATTCTTGGGGTGGTTTTTACAAAAAAAATGTAAAAAATTTAAAAAAATCTTGTCTTTTTGATAATACACAATTTCTTTGGGGCTTCCCAGAGCAATTTGATGCTCAAGGGTTACGTACATTTTTCACATTGGGTTTTCAATCCTTTTTTACTAAATTCCTTGGAACATGTCAGGGATGGCCGTCAGAGAAGGCTATCACGGGCATTTTTTTTACCCAAAACCTTAAATAATTTCAAATATTTCATTTTTTTGACACTTTTTTGGATTTTGTGTTACAAAAAAAAAATTTTTTTTTTTAGATTTTGGGGATACCCCCCCCAAAAATATTGCAGGGGCCCCCCCGGGGGGGGGGGTAATTTGATGGGATCCCCCTTTTTCCCCCGCTTTCCAAAAATTTTTGGGGGGAAAAGAAAAATTTTTTATTTTTAAAGGAAATTTTTTTTTTGGGAAAAAAAAATGAAAATATGGTTCCAAAAAAAAAAAAAAAAAAAAAAAAAAAAAAAAAAAAAAAAAAAAACCTTTGGTTAAAAAATTGGTTTAAAAAAAAACCCAATAAATAAAAAAAAAATTACCAAAAAAAAGGGCTTTCCCAAAAAAAAAAAGGTTTAAAAAAAAAGGTGGGGGGGGGGGAAAGGAGGAAAAAAAAAGGTGGGGGGGTTCCCCCTTTCCTGGTTCCGGAAAAAAAAAGGGGTTAAAAAAGAAAAACAAAAAAAAGATTTGAAAAAAAAAAAAAAAAAAGGGAAAAAATTTATTTTTTTAAAATTTTTTTTAATACACGACATCCCCCTAAATTTTTTTTTCATTTAAACCCAAACACCCTTGGGGGACCATAGAATATCTGTTTTCAAAAAAAAATAAGGAAAGTTTTCAACTGGGGGAAATTTTTATACCACACTTTTTTTCCAAAAACCCATGGAACGCAATTTTTCTTTTACACAGACAAAACTTTCAAAACTCCTACCCTATTCCTTGGCATACCAAAAAGGGGCAATTTATTAGGGCACGTTTTTTTTTGCTTTAGAAATTTTTCGAAATATGATGAAGAGATTTCATGATTTAAAAAATAAATTTCCAAAAAGAGAGGATACAAAAATTTTAAAAGGGTCCTCAATTAGGTTTAGATTTTAGGGGAAAATGGAGAGAAGTGTATTATTAAACAAACCAAAAAAAAACAAAAACATATTCCCAGATTTATGTTCATCTCCCAAAAAAAAAGATAAGCTTTTTAATTTGATTTACGAGCCATTTTAAAAAAACCTGGCACATTTTACAATTGACTTACAAGTAGGCCACTTATTTAAAGAAAAGACCTTTGATTATTTTTAAAAGATTAAAAACCATTGGTGATTTAAAATTTGTTTGTTGGAATTAGACCCCCTAAAATGGGGTCAAGGGAAAATTAAGAACTCCAAAAAATGGCACGTTCCCCTGTATGGCATGTAATAACTGCTCAGCCATAATAAAAGGACCATATATATCTCATCCTATGACTGGAAATAAAATTCCCATTAATGGACACTTTAGTTGCAACACTAGCAATGTGATCTACTGTATCAAATGCCCCTACGGCAGATGTTATGTTGGCCAGACTAGCCGTTCAGTTAAAATTAGACTCACAGAACACAAATCTATCATTCGTAACTTTGACAAACACAAAAAAGAACAACAGTCATCAAACAAGGAAGGAAGCCGAGAGACATCAGATAAAAAGTTCGGCAAAACCACACTAGCCAAACACTTTTCAGATTTAAAACATACTGTTAGCGATCTTAAATGGTGTGTTCTTGAGGAAGTATCCATACAGGACATTAACACTAAAACTACAAAACTACTCCAGCGTGAAGCATTTTGGATAAACAAATTGAACACTTTGATCCCTAAGGGACTTAATGACATATTGAACTTACATTGTTTTTTATAGAACATCACCTTGTTATCCATATGCTACAATACCTATATATTGCATAGAAATTGTGCATATCAATACCTACGTTGTTTTTAATATCCCTTGGTAATGTGAGGGTTAATACTCACCTGCTACTTGATGATTGGCCGCTTAAATCAGAATCCCTCACCACACTGCGCATGCCTGATGAAGGAACCTGTGTGTTCCGACAGCTCGCTGGGTGGCGTGGAGTGAGGACGCTTCTGTGTCAGCTGCTGCTGGAATCGCAACTATTGCAGGATAAGCTGTGTAGCAGCTAAGTATTGCCCATATTTTCTGTACTTTCACTACTATAGACTGTGTCAGGACGTTGTGTCCACAAGATATACAGCAAGAGTGTATTTAAATTCAAGTAAATATTATCATTGAATTTTGCAACATAAGCCTCTGGGTGTATTGTTTAACTGCTCCTACCCCCCACCTTCCCCCAGCAGCCACGGCAGTAGTACGTGAGCGCTGAGGAACCCCGCAGTCAGACCTGTCAGAGGAGGGACGATGCCGCACATAGGCAGCAGCCAACTGACTACGGAGGATTTCCCTATAGTATTTGAGTTTGTCTTCCCTCTCAATAGCTAGGAAAAAGGCTCCCATTTTGGACCGGTAGCGAGGGTCCAATAGGGTGGAGAGCCAGAAATCATCCCTCTGCTGCGGGCCATCTGCACAAGTGACTCCGAGGGGCTCCCTGCCTCCATTTCCACTGTATACTGCCACGGTGCTTGGGGGTCATCTGCCTCATCTTCCTCATCTCCATCCACCTCCTCCAGCTGCTCCTGCTCCTCCTCTCTTGTCACCTGGATAGAAAATCCACTCATTTCACCAGACAATGCTTCTGCTCCAATGTCCTCCTCCTCCTCCTCCATTTCAGTCCCCACCGGACTCATGTGTCCACGAGATGTAGTCGCCACATCTCCAGTCCCCTGCCCAGACAGATTTTTCAGCATCTGTTCCAGGACATGAAGCAGTGGAATGATGTTATTCATCCCGTAGTCCTGGCGACTGACAAATAACGTCGCCTCCTCGAATGGCCTCAACAAACGGCAGGTGTCACGCATGAGCTGCCACTGGCTGACATCAAAGTTACACAGGGGAGTACTCCTGTCTGCCTGGATCATCAAAAAATCGTTAATGGCCTTTCTCTGTTCATACAGTCGGTCCAACATGTGCAGGCTGGAATTCCAGCGGGTGGAAACATCTCATATCAGAGTGTGTTGGGGGAGGCCGTTCTGCCGCTGCAACTCGAGGAGGGTGTTCCTGGCTTTGTACGAATGGATAAAGTGCATGCACAGTTTCCTGGCCATTGTCAGAATGTTCTGAAGATCGGTGGAAGACTTCCGGAACCTTTTCACAACCAGATTGAACACGTGCGCCATGCAGGGCGCATGGACCATCCCTCCTCAGTGCAGCGCGTACACTATGTTCCTCCCATTGTCCGTCACCATGGTTCCGATTTGCAGTTGGCGCAGAGAAAGCCACACGTCGATTTCTTGCTGCATGACGCGGAGCAGTTCCTCCCCTGTGTGACTTCGTTCGCCGAGGCAAGCCAGGTGTAGAACTGCGTGACACCGCTGTGCCCTACACATGTGGTATGATGGAGCAGTACTTGTGGAGGCTGAGATGGTGGTGGTGGTGGAGGAGGAGGAGGCAGACATTGGCGCAGGTGCCGCAGTTTGACAACGTTGAGGAGAAAGCGGCGTCTCCTGTCCAAGTTGCTGGTGTGCCTGGGCTGGAAGCACATTCACCCAGTGGGCAGTAAAGGACATTTACTGGCTCTGACTGTAGTTAAAGCTCCAGACGTCCGCGCTGCCGTGCACCTTGGAACAAACCGATAAGCTCAAGGACTGACCCACCTTCTGTTCTACATATTTATGAAGTGCTGGTACTGCCTTTTTGGAAAAGAAATTACGGCTTGGAACTCTCCATCTCGGCTCGGCACAAGCCCTTAGTTCTCTGAACGGTGCAGAGTCCACCATTTGGAAAGGGAGGGACTGCAGTACCAACAACTTGGACAGGAGCACGGTCAGCTGCTGCACCTTAGGATGGTTGGACGCATACTGTTGTCTCTTTGCAATCGCCTCGCTGAACGACTGCTGGCGCCATGAGTAGCGAGGAGCAGGAGCATCTGGACCGGGAGATGATGTCAAAGAGAAACAGCTCCCTTCTGCAGAGGTGGTGGAGCCTTGACTGGCTGCAATGGCATGCATGCCACTGGGCACTGCTGCTGAATGGACCACCACATCTGAGCCACATTTCTCCCAGGCCACCGGATGGTGACGCTGCATGTGTTGACGCAGGGCCGTGGTGCCAACGTTAGCTCCCTGGCCACGCTTCACTTTCTGCCCACAGATTCTACATATACCCATATTCGGCTCCTCCGGTGTCTTAGCAAAGAACTGCCACACCACCGAGTATCGGATTTTACCGCCAATGCTCCGCACTGAGCCCCTGTGCTGCTACTTTCTTTGACCTGCGAAGCGGGTTTTTTACCCCGTGGCCGCTTGGCTCCCGACCTCACACTGCTGCTATCCTGCTGACTCACGGCCACATGACCCACTTGCTGGCTGCGCTGCTGCCTGACGCGCAAGCTGACGCCCTCTTCTCCTGACGATGATGAAGCCCTTGCCTCACCCAGCTCCCAAGTGCGGTCGGCTACATCATCATCTATTTGTGTTTCATCGTCACTGCTGTCCTCATCACCGGTCTTGGTATGCCGAGGCTGACCTCTCACAACATGACCTCCCATGCCTCTCTCCACATCTATACTTTGCCGCCTACTGCAAGAAGCAGGGGATATTGGCCCCATTTCTTTGCTGCCAAGTAGCTGCTGACTGCCCTCCTCAAATTGTTCATCCTCGCTATGTAGTGGCGCTGAGCCCAGACCACATAGTAGATCTCTGGCTGAGGGAACCGGATGGGACAGAGGCGGGCTGAGGACAGGTGAGGGCCGCTGACCCGCTCCCGGGCCATGCCAACTAAGGGTTGTGTCTGAGGTTCCCACCGACTCTTGGCTGTGGTTGTCAGATGTCATCTGGGAGGAAGAGGATGACCTAGTCAACCAATCAAGAACCCTTGGGTTGCTGAACACACGGCCGCTAGATGACAGCGGCAGTTGTGGCCTCACCGAGTGACCCCTGCTGCGACGTCCCCTTGCTGTGCTGCGACCTGGGCCTGTTCCAGGAATGTTTGTGCCACTGCCACTCGCAGGTGCAGAGCCTGCCACCTATCTGTCTGACATACTGTTTGTTCTAAAATGTACAGACACTGTTTGATGAGGATATCTGTATATGATAAATATACACCCTGTTTTTGACTCCAAATGAACCCAGTAACAAGCTTGGGTAACCCTTGGATATAAATTGCGCTCCACAAATGGCCAGGAAAAATTTACTTGTATGTGTCGTTTAAAAACACTGTGTGTTTTACTAAATGTAAAAGCACAAACAGGCTTAATTAACCTTCGGACATGAATTAGGCTACAGGAAAAATGTATATATTTTGGCGTTGAAAAAAAACGGTTTATTTTTTTTCAGCACAGCAGCAAAACAACGCTTAATTAACCCCTGGATGTAAATTGCGCCAAAGAATTGAGCCCCACAAAATAGTAGCTTTGTAGCGTGTTACAATTGCGTGTTTTCTACGCCACACAACAAGAGATACAGTTGTAATTAACCTTTGCTTATGAATTAGGCTACAGGAAAAATTTATATATTTTGGCGTTGAAAAAGACGGTTTCTTGGGGTCAGCACACCAGCAAAACAACGCTTAATTAACCCCTGGATGTAAATTGCGCAATAGAATTGAGCAGCCAAAAATGAAGTGGTATTTGTATTGTAAAAACGCTGTTTCTTTAAATGAATACAACAGGAACTGGCTTAGATCCCACTTGGATCTTGAATGTATATGCAGCTGCAGTGGACGCACACTGGATTTCAGATCCAATACCCCAAAAAATTAGAAATAGAACATTAAGAGAACAGTCTCTGAGACAAGCTGAGACACCCCACAAAAATCGCTGTATAAAAATCAATTCTTCAGTAAGAGCTATCAGCCGCGGCAGCACCTTCCCTGATGAGCACAGTGAGAGGAGTGTGAGCTCCCGGCGTCGCGCCCGGACTTATATAGTGCGGTGACGTCACAGAATCCCGCCGGTCTCTGATTGGCTTCACCTCTGCACATGTCATGCAGGCTATGCCCTTCTTCCTCCCAGAGAGCTTTGCCCCATGTAGCGCCATGTGCTCACAGCCATTTTATCAATCAAAAGCACACTTCGTTCCCCCGAAGTACCCCAAAGTTCGACTTCGTTACGAACCGAAGTTTTCCTGAAATTCTAAACGAATTCCACTTCGTTAGAATCGATTCGCCCATCTCTAACCATGATCCTAAACCACATAAGGACTACTTTTCTCCTTTTAAACAGGCAGACAGACTGACTATGTTTGAACACACCTGTGACATTTCATACAGAACACAAAATGTAAAAGGCTGTGCACATCTAATATATACTTTGAAAACGTAAGCATAGGTGCACACTGAAAGGCAATGACATACATCTAATACATAAATCAGTGGCACACTAAAGACTAAGTAAAACCTCAAGTTATATAGGAATATAGGAAATGCTTTACAGCTAAGGAAAATATGAAAAACCTGGGACTCTTAGTTTACAGTATTTGATCAAAGATTGTATTAAGCTCACCTCCCAACACGTCAAGGGGTTCCCAGAGCAGGTGAGTCCCTACACTAAAACATGTTACCTTGCTAGGAGTCCATTCAGACTGCCACTTCCCCAGGAGTGATAGGAACCTGCAATTGAATTAACCTGCACTCAACCACCTCATTTAAATCCGTGCAGGTTAATTCAATTGCAGGTTCCTATCACTCCTGGGGAAGTGGCAGTCTGAATGGACTCCTAGCAAGGTAACATGTTTTAGTGTAGGGACTCACCTGCTCTGGGAACCCCTTGACGTGTTGGGAGGTGAGCTTAATACAATCTTTGATCAAATACTGTAAACTAAGAGTCCCAGGTTTTTCATACTTTCCTTAGCTGTAAAGCATTTCCTATATGCCTATATAACTTGAGGTTTTACTTAGTCTTTAGTGTGCCACTGATTTATGTATTAGATGTATTTCATACAGAACAAACATTAGTTTAACATCTCTTTAAATTATTTTCAAATTTTTTCTATGGGTATCATTAATATTGTCCAGGCCAGTTTATTTTTTTATTGTTTGGTTAAACCAGAATTCAAACAAACAATGTCAGATTTGCTTTAATTTTCAGTAAATTTCAAGTTATTACTTTTGACAATATAATTATTTCACTGACTTTTTTTATGGAACATAAGGATACCAAAAATTTGTCCACATGTTTATCTTTATTCTGCAGGTTATCTTATGGGTACCAAATGCATAGGTTGTGTGTTTTAGTAAATGAACACAATAAAAACATTAAGCAGATTTATCAATGCTGTCTAACTCTTAAAATGTAAAGTTAGATAACATAGTAAAACAATGCAACACATTCCTCATCTGGTGCAGGCTAGAACAGTCTAACTTTACACCACCAAGCGCCTAAATCTCTGTATATGCCAAGTCAAATTACCTTCGTCAGACTAGGAGCTGAAGTGTTTAGAAACGGTCTAAAACATAAGTGTGTTCTAAACCACTTACACCATTATTTGGAGGCACAACTGCCATTATAAATATGGCTCATTGGTTTAAAAATTTAAGACTTCACCCACAAAAAGACATTCCATTGTGATTTTTTTTCCTCCTTTATATCTGTAAGAAAAAATAAAATCCACCCACATATAGCAATTGATAGCTTTCCCTGTATTAGTGTGTATACAGAACTGTCAATCACTGTATGTAGGCTGAGTTAGCAGAACTTCCACTGTCTCTTAACAGATTGTGTTCTCAGTCAGTTGTAACATCAAAAAGAGGTCTCTTTCTAGTGCAGAGACAAACCCTCTCTGAAGAGAGAGCGGTAGTTAACAGCTCAGGTCCAAGACCATGGCAGGGACTGAAGGAAACCTCCAATCCCCTCCTGCTCATTTGGTTCACTGGGGATTTCCAGTACCTGATTGAGCAGGGAGACTGTTTATAAAATCAGCCCTGGGGGACCTAAAGTAGCTGTCTGTACACTGTGTTGACCTGACAGAAGCCCATGTCATACCAATACCATGTAATGTACTAGCAAACAGGAGTATGATAATACACAAGTAATTATGGTATATTAGGTATTCAAACAACCATAGTAAGCTATAGAATTAATCTTAATAACCAGTTATTCAGTGTGAAATATGAATGGGGCAAAAAAAAAAAAAAAAAAAAAAAAAAAAAAAAAAAGCAGAAAGCCGCTTTATGTTCATGCTGCAGAAACCTTTTTGAAAAAAAAAATAATTGCACAGTAAATTTGTATATAAACGCAAACGATGCCTCCCCAAAAAAAAAAAAAAAAAAAAAATTACACAATTTATTCCACATAAAATAATTACTTAAAATGCATGGTCTCAAACAGAAAAATATATCTGGTTGTTGTAACTATGGAAGCCATGTAGCCTTGGGCCACAGCAAGTGAGGATGTAGATGCAGACCACATCAGTGAGCGAAGTCTAAGGGACCCCTGGTCTTCCCAGGAGCCCACTATAAGACTGGATTGACTTGGCTTTAGGGAACCCTTCGGTCGCTACTCCTGACGTGGCCACTTGTGGTGACCGCTGAGGCATTGTGCATAGGACAGTGGGTATGGGCAGAGAGGACTGGTCAAGGCAAGAGCAACCGTAGACTGTACGAGAGTTCCAGACCAGTAGCAGACTGTCATAGCAACAGGTATCAGCAGTATGGGTAATGTAAGCAACTCTGGAAGCAGGAAGTCAGCAACGAAGGTAACAGAAATTAGGACAGCAAACAGAGGTTGGGAGTAATGTGGAGACATCCACAAACTGACACCAAAGCAGATGTAGGAACTTGCTTAAGTCCCAGGTGGTCAAAGGTCATTGGTGTACTGTCTCTTTAAAGGTTGTGTGCCAATGGGCTAACAGTTTTGGGTCAAAGAAAAAAAAAAAAAAAAAAATTACACACACACACACACACACCAAGCCCAACTATGCATGGGATTCCAAAGTAGACAAATGACCACTACTTCTACCAATTTAATTTTACCAGCAGAAAAGCCAAATTCATGACCATATCAGAATTTGACATTCACAGATTCAGAGAAGGCAATCCTGTGTCAGTCGCATTTTCTCCTTCATTGAACAGATGGAGGATTGACATGTCAGGTAAGAAAGAGAAAGCAGGTGGCAGCATTTTGGTCTGGGAAATGTTTTGGGTGGTGTTTTCTGGGCCCACTCAGCCATGTACTCATCTGGTGCAGTCACACAAGGAAGTAGATTGCTGTGCAGTCACTGCTCACAGCTTTTGCTTTGGATTGCAGACTAATGCAAAATGGGTATCCACACAAAAAAAAAAAAAAAAAGGTAGGTTTGACCCACCTAATCAAGATGAAACCGCAAAGCCAAATTTAGTCAAAAGTATGCACTTCTGAACCACATTATCCCCATTATAGTGTAAAGAGCCGCATGCTACGTTTCAACACCTTTTAAGGATATTCGAACATATATGCTATGTGTAAATCGGTTCAACAATCCATTCCCTCTAAAATGATGGGAACTTGAAGAAATTGTAAAGTCAAGAAGGTTTTTTTTTTTTAAACATGCAATCACCACTTCTCTCGTTTGCAACACCTCCCACCACTGTGCACGAGATCCATACTATAATGTGGAAATAATCCGGTGTTTAAAAGGCTAGCTAAATACAGAGATCACGGTTTATCTAAAAATGTTTGTATTTAACTATGCCCTCAAATAAAAAAGCTCAGGAATGCTTTTTACAAGGTTGTAACCTAAAGGCAGTCTTGTCTACATAAAACAGGCTTTAATGTGCATTTGTAAACAAAGTATTAGGTTAAAATGTATTAAACACAATATTTCACACTATGAAGTAAAAAGAATCTTAAATAAGTGCAAATTCAAAAAGATTATACATGCTATAAAACAGAACATTCAATATAGGGATGGGTCTTTCACAAACCTAAAAAACAAGTTTCAATGTATTAAAATTCAAGGTCACTGCCAAGCCGTTCAATTTCATCCAGGAGGAAATCTATATCAGATTTTTTAGAAGCTGGGTTAGAAAACACCATACGGAAGAAGTTTGGCTTTTCCTTCAGTGGCTGGTAACTGACCATTACTGTTCCTTCCTCCATCATCTGTGCTTTAATCTTTGCAGCAACCTAAAACAAAATAAAAAGTAATTAAAGTATGCTGGAGGTATGTTTTAAATCTTTGATGAGGCCAAAAACAGAAAGAATAGTAACTTGGTATAGCGAAGGTGGCTAAAAAGCAACATGGTATTCTGCATGTACTGTAAATTAAGATAGGTACATGAAATGACTGCTTTGAGCCCTTGTTAAATAACTTGCTACATACAAGCAAACAGCTTGTATGTAGCATGGATGCTCTTAATTGAGCTACCTGGATATGATGGACTCCATTCACATAAATTGTGTCTAAATCTATTTTTTGCTATGACCATCTTTAGAAAATAGCACTTTAATATTCCACATCAATAACTGCTTGTATGTTTCAGTGTAGACTATTTGTATTCATTTTTGGCTATATCAATAATCAGGAAGTACATGAGTAAAGATAAAACAAATGTATCATTAAGTTTCCTGAGAGCCTATGTTTTCTTAGAGATTTATGAAGTAATGTACCTTATGCAACTTAATATTCCATTCTTTATCCCTTGGCATGTCCTTTAGACTGGGTGGTATGTACCAAAAACAGACATTGGTATGCTCCGGCTGCAAAGAAGATGTATTGCATTCAAAAACAAAGCAGATTTACAGCTTTTGGATTAGAATCCTGTAAATTTAAAGTTTGATCAAGTTTTCCCCTATACAGCCAGTTAAAGGGGATTTATCGATTCCTTCGTTCGGCTCTTACTGAGATCTTTCTAAATCTCATTTCCTGAAATGCAGGGGAGTTTCTTCCCCTCCCATCTGGGTGTTTCTTTTCTGCAGGGGGATGACATCATCCCCCCTCCCTTCCCTTTCTGTGCTCCTTCATTAGTCTAGTGTTTAACATCAGAGGGATGTGACAGCACAGCCTGGCTCTTACACCTCCCTTGTCTGTGTGCATACGAATCCAACTCACCTTGTCTGTGCTCTCACTAGTCACTCTTATTTAAACTGATGAAGAACTGCCCGCATACCAATATAAATAACACTGATGCTCTGGAGATGACCCCTCACTGCAAAGTCTCCCTGAAGACAGTGAGAGGAATGAGAGTGTCTCAAGCACATTCCGTGCTACTGAGCATTCCGGCCAGACAGAGGCAGTGGGGAATGTATCTGATGACGTATTAAAGTCATTCTGGGCTACTGCGCATGCCTGGAACGTCTTTAATACAGAAAAAAAAAAAAAGCAGGGAGACTAAAGAGGCGGCAGTCCTCAGGGAGCATGCGCAGGTATGCACGCTCGCGATTTAGACTCAGGGGCCGCACAGAATGCTAATTGAAAGAGCCAGCACCCAATGAACAGAGAGGGGTAGGATTAGACCCAGATAAGGCAAGTTTGTTTACAGAAACAGAGAATAAGGGAGACAGAGAAAACGAGACAGCTTTGCAAATGACATCCAATTGCAAAGTTGTTTGTTTTCACTGTCCCCTTATTCTGAAAGCCATTTATTGAAATGATAACACCCCTTTAAGTGTTGCCCTGCTTTGCAATGCTATGCTTACTGAATTAAATCCATGGACCAATCTTACCTTCCCCCTGTACTATGTATAGTATAATTAGGGTTATTTTTGCACAATTGCATAGTCCCTAGTGTGGGATGAACAAAACACATACTGTATATGCAAGGTATTCATACAATGCATATTGGGGCACAATGTGAAAAAAATAATGGTGTACATGCATCCCACCACATTTATTATGTGTTTTAGACACTCTTGTGCCTTGTTCAAGCATGCTTTACTGCCTATAAAATGAAATTACACACTTCTCACAAAAAAGTTAGGGATATTTGCTGAAATTTCAGGATGGAGTTTTTTTTTTTTTTAACAAAACACACACCTCAACTTTAGAATGTACATTGTCAACTGTGCAAGAAGTACCAAAGCAATAAACTTGCTGATCTTTAACAGGTTTTAATGGCAAAATTAACAGATGTTTCAGTCCCAATTCAGATTGATCCCCCAAATTTATTAGACGATTCAGAGATGAAAGCTCCATCTTTGAGATCAGCAAGTTGTGCATAAAGTAATGAAACACTGAGGAGTTAGACATGTGCATTCTAAGGTTAAGATATGGGACCACATGTATGAAAACTGTCTAGGTCTAAATCTTACTTTGTTGCCCATAGCAGCCAATTAGAGCACCCCTTTAATTTTTCCAGAGCACTATATGAAATGAGAGGGGCGCTCTGATTGGTTGCCATGGGTAACAAAGTGGGTTTTAGACCTAGACAGTTCTCATACATGTGGCCCATGGTCTCATTTAGGGAGTTTAAAAATAAATGTTCATCCTGAAATTTCAGCCAAGAGCCCAATATCCCTAACTGTTTCCTTTCAACATGTACAAAAACTACAAAAAGTGTGAAATGCTGGCGATCTCCTGCATGCACACTAGGATTTTGTACATCGTTATCCCTAGTTTTTAATGGGGTGTGACATGGCATATAGTGACTCATCACCAATTGGACAAGGTCAACAATTGGGGGGGTCCTTGTCCAGTAATCTGTATCATACAGATTCAGTAATACATTTCTAGAAAGAACAGAGGAACAGCACAGCGTTATAAGAGAAGATGCTCCAGAATTGTTATTTCACAGGGAAAACAAGTATTTACTAAAGCAATGTCATGAATAGATACAGGGCCTTTTAAAAGGTCATCCAGTCAGCTCCTTAAATGTCATCTACTTACTTCATAAGGGAAGATTAGTTCAAAGTTCTCTCTAGATTTCTGCTTGTTGTACAGATATTCTGTATTTTCCAGACATCTGTTTATTTGTAGTTCATAGCCACATGTAACCTAAATAGTAGTACATAAAGAATTTTAAAAGGTAAATAGAAACAAATTTAGATATATTTTCAAAGGAAGTAAAATGGCTCGATTTTAGCATTCCAGATGAGGTACTTTAAGGCTATGTTCACACGGTGTATTTGCAGGGCGTAATTACACCCCGCAATTACGCCGTGTGGACGGGGGCGGGGAGGGAGAGTGGGTGGGGGGGGGGGGGTGGCGGCACTTCGCCGGCCCATAGACTTGAATTGCCAGCGGCGCGTATACGCCGCTAGTAATTCACATGTCGTAATCCATAGTTCTCTATGAGAACTGTGAATTACCGTAATGAATGGGCTGTTTTCGGCCCGTAATTGGCGCACTTCGGCGCGTAATTATGGACCGAAATATGGCCCATTTTAAGCCGTGTGAACATGCCTTTACATTAGGTGGTGTTCGACTTCAGGAGCATGGCTCAATCATATTCCGTGGGTCCTGCACCCATTATAAGTGCCCAGGCCTGATTAAGTTTGATCCTTCAAAACGTATTTCCAGCCTCTTATTTTGTAGTTGCATTAAACAAAGAAAAAAAATGTGTGTGTATATATTATATATACACACACACACAAACAACAAGATGCATAATTGACTGGGTGAAATAACTTGTTGTGTGTGAAGGAGAGATCATTGATAAAGGTCCTGTTGAATGAAACATTGAAATGATTCTCTATGAAGTAATATTGAAGACTATGTAATAGACATGTTCACCCAGATTATATGCATCTTGCTGTTAATACAAAAAATTTCTGCAATTCATTTTTTTGGTGGGTGGTGTTGGAAATACTTTTTGATGGCCTGCTAGGCAACAGACACCACTATAACATCAATTCATACAGTTAATTATATCGGACTAATCCGTTTTAAATGTCTGATCCTGGCCATTTAAGAACCATGATGCCATTAGTCTATGCTATTAAAGACCAATGCAGTGCCAAAATGTCCCCCACATGACTCAATCACAGGGTGCTAGTTGGTTGCTATGGCAGCCAGAATCATAATAATGGCCCCCAAACCGGCTATAATTATAAGTTTTGGGGAAGGGAAAAAAAATTTTTTGGGATTTGTAAAGTGTTGAAAACGGGGATGTTTTTAAATGTGAATTAGTATTGCAGTATTATCCAAGGCGATCACTGTTTGGTTCTTCAGAACTTAGTGGGGGGAGAGGAGAGGTTCTATATGTTGTAGGCCTAAGTTTGAAAAAAAATAAAAAAATCCATATATTCCCCTAATAGAAACCTTCAAGAAGGTTGTTTATTAGTGCTCTTGCAGTTTTATAAGCCACCAATGGATTCAAAAAGTAATGAACAAATAAAAACACTTCATTCTGCTGGATTAATTTTAGCCAATGGCTTGAAAAATTGCAACAGAAACTGGGAGGGGCATGTAAGGAGGTTTCATCATTACACCCACAGTTATGTAAAAATTCTACACCTCCCCCACAATCATTATATACATGTTGCAGCAAAGGCCATGCATTTTACGACCTCTCCCACATATCTTGCAGAATGTCTAGAACAGGCAGCTAGTCTTTATTCTAAGACCACTTACTTTAGCTTTCCACATGAGCCAAAGTTTAAAAACATCAACATGTCTGCCACACTGAATGGTCTTATCTCCTGTATCATAGGTTACATCGTAATGTTTGTCTGGTTGAAAGAGGTAATTGGCAGACAACTCATTGCAAGCTTGTAAGAGACCCTGAAGAAGACAAAAGTTACTTATAAAAGGGAGGAATACAGAAGTGCAAACTGTTTGATTAAATACTTCAGAATCTCCCTACCACTGTGCTAAAATAGAAAAATTACCAATACTTATCTGTACATCACCATTGTTCCAGCACTGCCAAAGCTTCAATGTCCCCCCTGGGAGCTGCTACCAGACTTTTGGTCACATGCAGGCATGTTATTGCCAAGGCCATAGACTGGCTGCAGCATCATGAGATGTCAGTGAGGGACTGGGAGACACAAGTATAAGTTAATTTTCTATTTTAGCACAGTAGGAGATGGTAGGGATATTTTTAAAAGTCTTGGAAAGCCCCTTTAAACAAAAATGACAGCTGTAAATCGCCTATACAAAAACAAACACTGTGCTTAATAGGAAGTTAAGCACTTTATTATTACCACCTCAATACTAGCATACAAATTACTAGTTATGTATTTTATTATGTTATTTTTTATTTTATTTAAGACTGCAACAGCAGTCCAATAATGGAGTTGGGCTTGCCACCCAAGCCACACAGCTTGGCAAATCCATATGGTCAAATATTGGCTGAAGCATCAAAGTGTCTCAGTTGAAATATTTTAGTAAATTAATCCCAGACAATTACTTTGGTTCATCTGCCCTAGTGTTTCTTAAAGATTGAGAGTCATTAAGAAGCCAATTAGATTACTTGAGAGCTGCATTATGCTGCACTATACATGGTAAACCAGCATCATGTAATTAAGGGCTACACTTTTTTTTTTATATAAATAAAACACTTCCTTATTTAAACTCCTCCAGGAGTCTATTAGGATTACAATGTATAAGTGGCTTAGCCGTAATTTTTTTTTTACTACAGTTCAGGGCATAATTACTATAGCTATAGAATTCTTCTAGAAAAACCTTTTAATATAATATACAAACGTGTAATTCATTTTCTTTTAAACCATTAGCAAGACAAAATTACCTTTTCTCTAAGGAGAACTGCGGAACACTGAAGAGGAACACCCATCATTTTATGTGGATTCCAGGTAACTGAATTGGCCCTATAGAGTAAATAAATTGCTGCAATTATACCATTTTATTAACATTTGCTTTTGTATTCACCGTTTTCAAGATCTAGGCTTCCAGTAAACAAGGAGAAGATTTCTTTGCAATGGGAAAGGACCCTGTTACACAATGCATCCATGTCTAATGCCTAAAAAGGGGCTGTCTGGCAGCTAACACATTTTTAAAACCGTTACAAATATACAAGTTAGGTAAAAATTACACTCCATAATAGTAAGGTTTCCAGAATTCCCCTCCAACCCCTACTTGGTATTTTGAAGCTAAGAACTCGTCATTGACCATATTGCAGGTGTAGCCAATCCCTGACCATGGCAATGTCAAGAGGAAGCTAGGAGTAGGGACCAGTGGAGGACCCAAGAAGCATCAAGGTATCACTTCAGAATTTAATTAATGTTCAGAGTTCCCCCCTCCCCCTCTATCTTAATGGAGCTTAAAAAAAAAAATTAAATTAATGTATATGCTTTTCAATAGGCTTAAGTCAAAACTGGATAATTGAGCCATTTGGCTTCTTTAAAATCACAAATGGACTAGACCTTTTCTAGAAGTAAGGGTCCATCCACATGGTCAGATTTTCAGATTGTTTTTAAGATCGTTCTCAAATCCAAAAACAGTCTGTCAACCAACCACATAGACTAATAGAAAATCTGTTTAAAATTCTACACTGAACAGTTTTCGGGCACAACATGTGCATTTCAATGGGTTAGGAGGACGACTGATGAATCCACAAACCGGAAAGAACCATCCCGCAAAACCATGCAAAAGACAAAATACCGCTGGATTCTTAAGACAGAATGCAGTGTGTACGCACCCTAAAGGTGCTTTCACACGTGGTTTGGGTGCATTCTCACTTGCAGTACTGCACTTAAACTAAAAGACATGTTGGTCTTAAAGACAATTTCAATAGTTTGGAAAGCTGGTACAAATGAGTAATCAATTACCATGTTTATAATCAAGACTTTTAAACATTGATCACTTCCTTGTAACACCTTTACAAACAATTAAGATAAAAGAAAGATGCTTGTTGGTAGTAAAGGGAGTTTAATTGCAGTGCTGCAAATGGGGGGGGGGGGGGGGAGCACCAAAACTGCACCATGTGAAAGCACCCTTCGAACTAAAGGATGCATTAACCGTCATAAAAGCAATTGAAAATCCTGTACCTTTCAATGCCACTCAGTTTCGTTCTGTGCTTTTTTGACAGGAGTAAGCCTCCACCCCATGCTGCCTGCAGGTAATGCAACACAAGTTTATTAGAATTTGAGGCCTACAATACTGAAGGACTCCCTTCTCATGTACCATTATTATTACAGTTTAAAGGAGCTTACATCAACATGCATCCAGAGCCCATGTTTCTCACATATGTCAGCTATCTTGTTAAAGGGATCAAACGCTCCATATACTGTAGTCCCAGCAGTGGCACTGACATAAAATGGTACATGTCCCTGCCAAAAAATAGTGGATATTCTGTTACTTAAAACAAATGTTATGCAAGTACTTTTAACCAAGAAAATAGAGTAAATCGTATGCCTTATATGCTGTACATACTACATTTTTGTAATACAATCCACAGAATGAAGGGAATAAATGTGCTGTAGTAAAATTTTCACGAACTGCATTTCATTAAAAAGGAGAAGTCTCAATCAACCCATCTAATGCGAGCTAGCTTCCAAAACCCCCAAGCGTATGATTTTGGGGGAAGCTCATTTCCCTTTCAGTGGCTGCTAACACAACTTTTTTCTGATATATTGGCTGCCACAGAGGAAGTGTAGTAGTATATTAAAAGTGACTTTTCTACAATATCACAAGGCATTATGGGAAAGGAGCTGAGACGTCCACAGCGCCCTCTGTTGGATGTAACAAATCCTAAAATTTGCTTTTGACCCACCGAGTCTTGAGAAAGCAAAAAGGATTTTAGCCATGCCAGTATCTCATCTGCAGACAACGCTGTTTCGGGATTTTTGTCCCTCTTCAGTGCAAAGCAGAGCGATACTGGCTGGCTGTGTGGGAGGCATCGAGTAGCTCAGGAAGGGAAGATCTCTCCTTAGGGCGAGCACCCAAGGAACTCTGCTCTGCACTGAAGAGGGACAAAAATCCAGAAACAGCGTTGTCTGCAGAGGAGAGATACTGGCGTGGCTAAAATCCTTTTTGCTTTCTCAAGACTCGGTGGTCAAAAGCAAAATGAGGATTTGTTACATCCAACAGAGGGCGCTGTGGCCGTATCAGCCCCTTTCCCATAATGCCTTGTGATATGCAGATGCTAAGTAGAGGGCGAAAAGGCAAAACAAACTCTACAAGCCGTTCGTTCGGTGCTCTCCCTAAGGAGAGATCTTCCCCTCATTTTCTACAATAGACAGATAAGTCCTGCCAGAGCAAAGATATGGGTATTTTGGCTCTGGTTCATAATACTAAATCCCTTTAAGCCCTCTTGCTGTCACCCCTAATCGCATCCTTACCAACTCTCCCTGATAGTCAGGAAGACTCCCTGAAAAGAGGTAGTCCTTCTGGGATCTCTGAAGAGTTGGTAAATCTCCTGCTATGGTAGGTTTGCCAGCAATCTGATAAACCACCGGCAGGGACGGTTTTACTGCCAGGGTGCCAGTGCCGTTTTTTGATTTGTACTGGTAACTTGTATAATACATTCTTGGACACGTCTATTAGAGAACGTTCACATGGCTTATTTGAACGCTGTTTGGATGCTGATTTTCCAGCACCCAAAACACGCTACTTCAGAAAAGTTTTTGGACGACGCTTCCAGCTATACAAAATTGCCAGGGCAAAATCCGTGCCGAAAAACACGTCAAAAAACGCGCCTTGCACTATATACACTAGTGCAGCATATATGGCTGAAAAGTGGCCAAACAGTCACAAGTTGACAATGTTTGGTCAGTTTTAGCCTAAAGGTTATGTGAAGGTAGAGATGTTTGAATCAATATTGTGTTATATGTATAATTTTAAATCCCAAGCTTTTCTCCTTATAATGGGCATTTCAGCAAGCTGAAAATCGCATATTTGTGGAGATGAGATGCAGGCAAATATTGAAGAAGCTATAATGGCTGCGGCTCAGATGTGACCACTTGTATATCTGTTTCTTTCTTTCAAGATTGACCTCCACATTGTCTCCCTTTCCTGAAGTTCGTTTTCAACTGGAAAATCACTGATTTTGGCTAATGCAATCCCAGAACTTTGTTCTCCCCAGAACAACGTGGACAATAAAGAGTACATAACAGCTTCCCTAAATATGGGACATAACATCCGAGTCCTCTCTTCTCATACTGCGCCTGCGTTTTATCTTGATTGCAGTCCTATACAATGTGTTAAATGTTTTGCTTTGTCAGAATGCTTGGAACATGAATGAAATTCTGACCCCAGAACCCGTTCTGACTCAATTTCCTAATCGGTGCCGATACATTTCCTCCGATCGTAATTTTGGAAACCGTGGCCAAACGGTGAACCCCCGCAATGTTTGGTAACGACCCCCAACATTAGGCGGCCGCAACATCCGTGGGGCGTGACCTGAGGTGGATCTAGACCCCTGATGACCCTAACCTGCCATCGGTGCGTTTGAGGACTGAGATATCCAAATTTTGAGGACTGCAAGCCTCTAAAGGACTCGGTAAGTTGATGCATTTATATGTTTTAACTGCCGTTGGCATTTGGATGTCTCCCCCGGTTAGTAAGATTGCTGTGGTATCTGGTCCGCGGTATGGTCACATTAAAGAGACTCACCTAACAACTTTGATCCAGCCCCGGTCACGTTTCGAACTTTGTTTTTGCTGTGACTTCCAGGTAGTCTCGGATTTGTCACTGTTTGTAGTCACGAACCCTTTGCCCGGTTAAAGGTTAGCTGAAATATAGTGGTAACCTTGGACATCTCTACGGTTAATGTTGAGTGGTGCGGGAGTCTCCGGGTTATTGTTGGGACAAAGATCTGTTTATTGCTAGAATATTCAGGTGGGTCCGTGTTAGAAATAATCCACTAGGGTATCTAAACATATATAAGTCTAACATATATGTTTCTTGGCAAAGACCGGGAAGTTCGGTCCCCACATTGTGGCAACAAAAGGTGGAACTATTGTTTTGTTAAGTCAGGGAACTTTTTTTATTTTGATAGAATCCGTGTTGTTGAGACCGGGATCAGGGCACAGGCTGGTGGCCACAGCTTGTGAGTCCCTTTGTCAGGTTGGAGACTCCCCAATATCAGAACACACCACATGTTTAAGATGTTTCAAAAATAGATAAGTTGCCTGAAGAGGCAGAGACTGTTGAAGAAATTGTATGTAGAAAAAAGTGAAAAATTATGTGAAAAAAGCATTTCGAATGTATAAATTTGGAGGGATTGTCAAAGAAGGAAATTCAACTCTAAAATGGCAAGAGGTAGTGGAGAATCAAATAGGGGCAGTATCTGACAAAGGATGGTTGGAAGAAGGCAGCAGGCTCACCTCCGAGTTGCCAAAAGTTTGCAAAAAGAGGGAAGGTTTGTGGAAGGTTGAAAAGTGTTGGAGGGAAGGATAAGGAAGAAAAAAACTGTATGGTTTAAATTTTTTCTGTTTTAGTTAGGTAAGAAAAAACTGCATCAGGTTTTAATTATCAAGCTACATCACTTGTTATCTTTTCACTCTGAATTCTGGCAGCAGTGTATAACTTGGCTTCAGATTACAAAGCATCTGTTAGGGGGGTAGCGCTGCGGGACAACTCTCCCTCGGCTCAAAGGTGTAATGAAAATTGTATGCCCAGCAAAGAAAGTGCAATCGTGTAGTTTGATCGAAAGAGAAGGATGGTGAAATATATATATATATGAGACTTGATGAGAAAAAAGCCGAATTTTACGCTCTGAGGAAATGATTATAAATCATGAAGATAAAAAGCTAGCATGTTGAAACAAGCCCTGAAAGAACAATGATGTCTTCCCTAATTCCACCCACTAAGCCCCAATATCCCCATAGAGAGTGGATGACCCGCAGTGCGGTGTTCCCCTCACCCCGCGATTGGTCAAGGGGGGTTTTACGGGAATAGTAGGGCCCCTCCGTGTTCTGTACCCCCTCCTGGGACCCGAGTACAATCGGAAAGGTGGGATCCCAAGCTCAAGTTCGCATGTTTAAAAACCCAGCACTGTGGTCAAGTACTGTTCTCTCTGACCCACCCCCCCCCCCCCCCTCAGTGGAGACATCCCCACTCACCTGTGGGAGCCCAAGTTAACCCCGCCAACCCTCAATTGTCACACCGAGGGGGGTTGGTACAGATTATTATGGAAAAAGCTGGTTTTCTGAGGCTAGCCGGACTGAGAGCATTATCTTGAAGGCGAAGGTCCAAGTGGAGACGGATCTGCTATCCGAACTGGGCGCAGGAGATCTCCCCTTCACGTTATAATCCAGCTGTGGACCGTCTATAGTGGTAAAAGATAATGACAAGAAACAACTCAGTCTTACATCTGCATATTACTGATGTTTTGGATTTGGTTAATGAAATAGATGACGCAATGCATGACAAGCCGTTCCATCTCCCACCTACCCACTTATCTCCTCCGGTATCTTTTTTCCTACAAAATTAATGCAATTTATCACTGAAGGCCATAGCTCCCCAGGGGTCCAGATCTCCTCTGACATACTTAGCTTATTGGGTAGAAGGCCCATTCATAAGTCTCCCCTCACCGTGCCAATTAATGCCTGGTCCCTTCCCTGACTTTGATGATCCTATTTCCTAGTATCAACACCAGCCCTGTGAATCTACTTGAAGCTGACCTTCGCAGCTCATTGATGGCAAAATACGGATACTCCAGAAGCATGGAATTAGACCTTTTATGACCCGGCCTCTGAGAAATGGATAGCCTAACCGCTGTGCCCTTAAGGGCCTTATCTGCAGTTATAATGTCCCCTATGGAACCCATGGACCAAGATTCCACCTACCATTCTACAACAGCTACCAACAGGACTTATGTCTCAAGTCCGACGATGTTGGACCTAAACCTTGCCAGTACCCTCAGTGTCAGTTTGTTCTCAAGGCAAAGCCTGAAGATTTTCCAGATCCCAGACCTTTCTAAACGTTGGTTTCCTAATATCCTGTACAACACCTTTTAACACGCCTCTGTATTCCTCACTCAATACCATGCGGGAAACAACGCCCCTGGATACAATTCAGCACGTCTGGATCCAGTTGCTCGGACAGCGCCAACTGCTTGAAGGCTGTTACACGCCGCAACATGATTTTACTGATAAGAGCCGCAGAATCGCCTGGTAACATGATGTACTTATCAGGCCCCCCCATGACCTGTGCTGAGTCTACAGCAGACCTTGCCGAAGCATAAGACTCATCAGGCGCCATCTATGCTTACAGTGCTCATTACTGCAGCCCTCACCCACCACTCTTCTTCCACTACACAGGTGGGGAAGAAACAGAAGTGACTATGACCCAATGATGACCACCATATTGTTTGAAAGCCTTACAATATCAGACTGCTGCCCCATTCACAGTGAGACCGACAGAAATTCCCCAATGCGGATCTCAACCTTGTGGACAGATGGTACAAGATAGCTACTGAAAGATGGACTTTTCATACAGTGATTTTGCAATAACCACAGAAGATGGAGATCCTTATGGCAGAAGCACTGCCCCCGCACTTTTCAGCTCATTTGCAGTTACAGGCTCTGGAGGAAGCCAGGTAAGAATTGCCAATAGGAAAGACAGCCAATATATGACTGATTCAAGTAATGCCTATTGGCATAGCACAAGACTTTGACTCATCTGGAAACAATTTCGAGGATTCATCACATCAGCGTGAACCCCAGTCAAGCAATGCAGTACAGATCAAGTCTCTAATGGCCGCACTTGAACATGCCCACAAAGGTAGCCCATCTTAAAGGTAAGGCCCATGGCAAAGTTGAAAGACAAACAACCGGCGAGGAAAACCAGAACAGCGGACCAAGCCGCAAAAGCAGCAATCTTGGTGTAGTGTCAATCCAAGTGCTGGTCTGACCATTATGGTAACCACCAGATCCCAGAGGAAGGCATTCATTAAACACCAGGAAACTATAACTCCGCCCTCTGAATTGGAAGCCCGCAGGGCCCCCCGAAGAAAGAAAATATCAGTCAGAAACAACATCTGGCAACTGCAAAGTAGAAACAACAGTTGAAGAAAGATGGAGCAACACTCGAAAGAGGAATTTGTAGGTGCAAAGGGCCTTGACTGTTTACCTAGACAAGACGAATGTATCCTGCCATTGCAGCCTGGTCCCATGGAGCTACATCCCATCGTGGAAAGAATCAGCACTCAGCAATGTGCAGAAGTTGTACCATCTCCAGGGAATCAGTTCCATGAATTGCAGCTACAAACAAGCAAGTACAATCTGTACCACCGCAACCCCTCCCCAACTGCTCAAGGTTTCCCCCCGTGCAGCACTTGGCGAAGCCAGAATATCCCTTCCAAAGGATTCAAGTGGACCACATCCAGATTCCTTAGAGCGGGAAGTATGAATTTGTTTTGATTGCATAGACAATGTTTTCAGATGGCCAGAACCTACCCAGTGGACCACAACATGACCACAAAGTGACGGCAAAGAAGGCCCTGAATAACTGAAAATATCTTGTCTATCTTGGAATCCCACAGTTATCGAGTCGTCCAGTGGACCAGCATTCTCTTTCGTCTTCCTCGTTTTTCCGAGAACTTTGGAACATGTTATGGGTATATTTTGGCCTCCACACCCGTACCATCCCAAAAAAAGCACCTGCGAAGTCAAAGAAGGATGGGACCCTCAAAAAAAATTGTCATAAATCGACTCGCCTGAGTCCCCCTTTCCCTGCTCAGACCTTCTCCTCCCAATTGTTCTATACCACTTAGGCCACACAACCCAACAAGCAAAACAAAGGCCTAACCCCATTTGAGATATGCAGTTGTGGAAGACCCTCCCTTCTTGTGTTTGAGGTCAGGGAGCAGAGAGTTAGGGGAAAATAGTGACAGGACTGTACAATTTGTGATGAATTGGTCTAAAGAAATTGACTAATTTTTTCAATGCTGCAGTCTCTGCTTTCTTCCGAAGTCCCACAGGGGAAAATGGTGCATAGATTTCAAACCAGAGAGACAGAGTGTGACAAAAGAGGCATATAAGAGGAATTGCCTGTGAGCCCATATTTGAAGGCCCATTCACTGTATCCTGATTACCCCCACTGCGTGAAATGGAGAGGAAGCACCCACGTGATTCCATTGCTTCTCATTGTAAAAGGGACCCAGTGACAAAATGATTGTTTATATCCTTTTATTAGTTTTACCCGTAGCCGCAGCTAATGCTATTGTGATTTTTTTGGATAGGGACAATAACCAAGTGTGCAAACCTTTTCATTTGATGCTTGTGATATATTCCCCCAATAATCCCTGCCAGAAAAATGTCTTTCCCCGCAGGTATGGACCTCGATCCTTTTGTGACAGGGTATTTTTACCTTTGTGAAACCGCCCCATTAATGAAAATTTGCCTATTACTTGGTCAGATGTGGATATAATTCTATTGAGTGCCAAGGGGTCCCATAACAGGTTTAAAGCGCTAGATCAAATTGCTGCAGGCTTTTCGCTTTCCCTTATACCCCAAGTTCAAATTTTTTATATTAAATAAGAATGTAGACTGGGATAATTACATTATTATAACCTGCAAAGTGTTTGTTTAATTACAGTAGAGATAGGGTTTCAGGAGTCAATGAAGAAATTAGGCCCCAATACTAGAATGACTTTACAGAACCGGATTAGCCCTCGACATGGTTCTGGCTGAGAAGGAAGGAGTTTGTGGATGATAGGTGAAGAATGCTGGGGCACCTATATACCTGACAACACAGGATGAATGTAAAAATCACTATCGCCCTATTAAGATAAAGAGTCCCTGTCCCAAGGAACTAAAGGAGAACTCAGGAGAGGACACATCCTTGGGCCTCCTGGCTGACTGATTGGACTGGAGGCTGGAAGCGCTGGTTACAGCAGGTGGGCATGGTACTACTAGTTATATTAGTGGTGCTACTGTTTGTACTGTGCTGCTGCATCCCTCTCTACAAAAATCTATTGGCCAGGATAGCTGGAGCAGCCACCTCAGGAACTTTCCTTATGCACGAACAGGAGCCTCTGATGAGCAGTGATGAAAGAGGTATTGCTGACATCCCTTCCTACCAAGACCCCCATAAGTATGAACCAAGAGTCAATTCTCTGATTTGAAGGGACAGTTCTAGGGGAAAACCTCACACTGTTAGTTAGGTCACTGGAAGTTGCGTGTTGAATTCCCCCCCTTAGAGGGGTTTCCTCACAATTCTTCTGAAGAAATCCCACACCCTTTACCCCCAGTGTGAGCAGTTTCCAAAGCTCCTATGCAATTCTTAGTTTCAGGAAGGACAATAGGGACAGTGGAGAAAATCTTGGTCTTTAGGGGGGATTGTGAAGGTAGAGAGGTTTGAATCAATATTGTGTTATATGTATAATTATGAAATCCCAAGCTTTTCTCCTTATAAGGCATTTCAGCTGAGCGGAATCCATTTTGTGGAGAATGATGCAGCAAATATGAAGAAGCTAAGATGGCTGCGGCTCAGGATGTGACCACTTGTTATCTGTTTCTTCAAGATGTGACCTCCAGCTATTGTCTCCCTTTCCTGAAGTTTCGTTTCACTGGAAAATCACTGAAGTTTTGGCTAATGCAATCCCAGAGACTTTTTCCCCAGAGACAACGTGGACCAATAAAGTGTACTTAACAGCTGCCTAAATATGGACATACATCCGTTCCTCTCTTCTCTACTGCGCCTGCGTTTATCTTGATTGCAGTGTATACAAATGTGTGTAATGTTTTGCTTTGTCAGAATTGCTTGGAACATGAATGAAATCTGACCCAGAACCCTGTGTCTGACTCAATTTCTAATCGGCCGATACATGTTCCTCCGATCGTAATTTGGAATACCGGGGCAAACGGGTGAACCCCCCAATGTTGGTAAACGACCCCCAACAGTTATATGGCAGCTAAGCCACTTTATACATCTGAGGACTTGTTTTTACTGGCTGTGGGTTACTCTTTAAATTGTGGTGGTGCCAGGTTAAAACATCATGAGATGCTGCCCTGACATCACTTGGTGCATAGGGATTACATTGTAGCTGGGCTATGAAGGAAAGTGATTAATGTGGTATTACCCAGCTTGGATCCTGGTTAAGAGATCCAACGTCCAGTAAAGCTGAAGGATACCACATCCCCTTATCAGCTTTCCTCCAAAGCTGTTCTACAGATGTGAAAAGGGGGTTCGGCTTTGTGCAAGAGGGCGTGTCATGTAAAACTGGAAGTGTGGCCCACTCAAACCATCAATTCAAAATCTCCCTGAAGGCCACTTCCAAAAGTTGGTAATTATGCCTAATAGTAGGCATGTGGATGGCTCCTCTATTGGGGGTGCATAATCTTTACACAAAGAATACAAAGTTTAGAGACAAATAGGTTCACAAAAATTAAAAGTAATTTCTCTGATAAGTCAACAGTACAAGTGGATTTATGAACCTTTATGTACCTGACAAAAAGTAGTTTGAAACATTGCCCATATAAGAGGAATGCATAAAATATGCCCACATTAATGGTAAAATTAGAAGGCTTACTTGTTAATATGTCAAGGGAACATGTTACATTGACTATGCCCAGGGCCGCCATACAGGGGGTACAGCCGGTACTCCTGTATGGGGCCCGGTGGAATAAGGGGGCCCGCAGCAAGCAGGCCCCCCTTATTCTTCATGATAGAAAGGGGCCCGGCAGCGCAGCCGCCGAACTAGACTCCGCCTGGTCCACAGTGTGGGCCCCAAGCTCCTGCGGGCCCCGGAGGCAGTGCCGCCGCTCCCCGGAGCCCGGCCGCCGCATCCGGTCTCTGCACGCTCGGGCCAGCATCCCGAGCGCCCAGAGACTGGCCCAGGAGTCGGGGACTAATGTCCCCAACTTCTGGGGCTGCGCAGTGTCAGCGGAGCACAGCGCCACTAGTGCTGCGCTCCGTTGATCTCCCTGGCAGGCTGAAGGAGTTAGGCCCTCAGCCAGAAGGGCCCTACTACCGAGGTAGCCAGCGCGGTGACAACACATCACTGTGCCGCCTATGCAGGACCGCAGTAGCCGGCGGGGAGATCGGAGCGGGAGCGAGGCTTGGGTAAGAATTTTTTTTTTTAAATATATTAAACATAAAGGGCCCCCCCCCCCCCGACTCTGCCTAAACATAAAGGGGGCCCCGACTCCCCCGACTCCCTACAAGGCAAAGGGGTCCCTGACTGCCTACAAACTAAAGGGAAATCTACCTGCACACTAGCTAAAGGAGGCCCCGACTTCCTGCTAAATGAGGCTCCTAACTTCCTGTATACTACCTAAAAGGGGCCTGCTTATCTACCTGGGGGCTATTTACCTACCCACCCGTGGCTAGGTACCACCAACCTACCTGGGGCCGGCCTAGCAACTTATCCAGCTGGGGTCTACCTATCTAAATGGGGCCTGTCTAATTACCTGGGGCCCTGCCCATTTGCCAACCTGCCTAGGGTCTTGTCTACCTATCTGATAATATAATTGAGAGGGCAGCAGCCCATAGTTGTAGCATTATCTCCAGGGGTCAGTTCTCTCCCCACCCTCCAACCCCTTAGGATACTAGGCCTCCAAGTTATGGCAGGGGCGTCGCTAGGCTGTTTTATTCGGGGCTCGGGCCCCGAATAAAACACCCTGTGCCCCGAGTCTCCCGGGCTCCAGGCCTCTGCGCTGGCCTGGAGCACCGACTGGCTCTTCAGCTGCATGTGCGTCCGCTGGACGCACACACAGCTGAGGGCTTCTGCGGGCAGAGAGCGAGCGCTCCCTGCCCCGCAGACAGTGTCGGACCCGCAGGTCCGACACAGCGGGGCCGCGGGGTCCCCACAGGGCTGCGGACCCGCCGCGGCCCCGCGCGCCTCAGCGGCGCTGATGTGATGTCATCGCGACGCTGCCTCTCCTCGGGCGCACAGCGCGTCATAGACCGTGCGCCCGAGGAGCTGCCGGAGCAGCGCGCTCGCCGGGGGAGTTAAGGCGAGTATGAATGTTGTTGTTTTTAACGCGTTTACCTGTCTCAGTGCCCCCATATACTGCCTGTGCCCCTATAATGCCTGCCTGTGGCCCTATATGCCTGCCTGTGGCCCCCATATCCCTGCCTGTGGCCCTATATACCTGCCTGTGGCCCTATATACCGCCTCAGTGACCTTATATTCTGCCTCAGTGCCCCTATATACCTTCTTGTGGCCCCTATATACAGCCTCAGTGCCCCCATATACTGCCTGTGCCCCCCTATATACTGCCTGTGGCCCCATATATACTGCCTGTGGCCCCATATATACTGCCTGTGGCCCCATATACCTGCCTGTGGCCCCATATACTGCTTCAGTGCCCCTATATACCTAACTGAGGGGACTGCTATACCTAAAATTCAGAAGTTGCTGGAAAGGTGAGGATTCGAAGATATTTGTGTCCAAATCCTCAGGGACGAGTATTGGCCGGGAGCAATCAGCATGAAGGTGTGAACCGGATGGAGAAGAAAAGGGAAAGTGAACGACACTGATCAGAAAAGACGTCTCCGGTGAGTCACTAAATGTAACAGCAGGGTAATCACTTATATGTCTGCAGAGTCTACATACAACTAGTATCTACCACTATATGGCCCCTGTATGGCAGTGGTATATGTAATCAGAGCCTGTGTACAGCTGATGTCACATGTGGGGGTCGCGTTCGGTCAGGGTCTGGCAGAATTATTTGATCCTTAAGTAGTAATAGTTTTGAGTCTTGGTTTTGTAGGAGTGTTTTTAGTCACAATCACTTGTCTGGTAGATTTGCTCCATGTATCGGTGGATTATTTGGTGACTGTTTAGGGGTATTGTCATATGAAGGTGAGAAGTTCTGAAAAAGTAAATTTGTCATTGGTGATTTTTACTGTACAGTGACTGCTGAGGAGATGGACGGATCTGTGTGGGATTTGCAGAAAATTAGTGACAGGAACAGAAGGTTTTTCTCTGTAAAAAAAATCCGCAGTTCACAATGAGGCGCGAAAAAGGTCGTGTGAACCCAGCCCTACCCAGAAAAACACAAAGGGCCCGAGCCCCAGATGTTTTAGGACCCTAGCAACGCCCCTGAGTTATGGCTTGTACCCGCTCTCCCACCCCTGGGTAGTTTGTACTGAGGTAGAAATAGGTAAAGAGATGCTGGAAAAGTGAGGATTCTAAGATATGTGTGTGTAATTTCTGCAGGGATGAGTGGTGGCCGGGACAAGTCATCACTGTGTGGAACGGATGCAGAAGAGAAGGGATAAAGAACGACTCAAGAGAAGAGAACGACTCCGATAGGACGTCTCCGGTGAGTCCCTGATTTCAGGGGTTATTTTACTTCTATATTGGATCAGTGCTGTATTCACTGTAATGTGATGTGACCCGAGCTGGTGTCAGATCACTATGTGGTCTATATGGTGGTGTTATATCGGCGTTAGTTTAGTGGCAGTGTACCCGATTGTAAAAGAGGAAACACCTGACCCTGTGATAGGAGTTACACTTTTACTTTCTTGCTGGTGATTATTTTAGAAGGTGGTGAGGTGCGTGACCAAGGGAAACATGGAGGGGGATATGGATGGAGCTACTTAGCCGTGTGTCTCTGATATGCTAGATTGACAGATATGTGAGACAGACAGATGTGACTCACTTGGTATAGTACTACATAATACAGTTCTTTTTTGGATACTGTATTATGTGGTAAAATGGGCGCATTTATATCCTAGAGGCAGTTTTTTTTTTTTTGCTGGGGGCGGGGTCCAGGTGCTTCAACTGTATGGGGCCCTGAAATTTCTGTTGGCGGCCCTGACTACGCCATCTGATGGCAGCTTGCTAAAGGGGAGGAAGGGTTGAGCAGATTAATAATTTTGTGGGTTAAGATTCAGAAATTGTAGCTTGTTCATTTAAATCCTTGCTTATTCTAGGAAGTCCAGCAGGCAATTGGGGATTAGCAGCATTCTTTGTATCGGTGTGCATAAAGAGATAGTTTTCAATCACTGATTGCCTACTGGACTCTTCTACCCAGAATTAGTAGGGATGAAGAAAAGCAAGATAAAAGTTCTGAGTCTCTAACAAAACTATTATCAATCTGCTCAGCTCTTCCTCCTGTGACATGCTGCTGGCAAATTAAATAGCATTTTCAATGTGACAGGTCCACTTAAGCAAGATAAGGTCTAATTACCATATAGCTACAAAAGGAACCAAAAAACGGAGCGTTTCCTTGGCTTTTGCTGAGGAAATAAAGATAGGATTGGCTACAGAGCTAATCATTTGCGTTAATGGCTTCCAGCTATAAAGAATAGAGAGAACATGGGCAAATGTAGCTTTAGTTTTATAACTTCCAAAAATCACTTTCTGAAACCAGTAACTAGAGATGGGCGAATTTCTCGAAATTCGGTTCGCTCACTTTGCCGAATTTCCCGACAAAAAATAACTTAGTTCCGAATTGCTTCGGGACGAATCACGTTAAAAAGCAGCTATTTCCAGGCTGCACAGAGCCTGTAGGGTGCTGTAGAACGTTGTGCCATGCTTAAATATGCAGAGGGGCTTGGTTTGGTTTTCCCATACAATGTTGTGTTTTAGTATGACACGCACATGACTGCCGCCGCTCTTAGAATCGCTTCATTCTAAAATTCCCTGGGCACTTAAGAGGGCAAAACTGACCAAAAAACTGAAGGGGGAATATAGCCTGATAAAGTCATGGCAGCGACAGTTGGAAAAAAAACAAAGCTGAGGGCTCAGGTGGCAACATCAGTGACAAAGCGTGGAGGTGACGGCGGCAGCCACAGCAGCATGAGGTCAGAGAGTGGCACAATAACATTCTGGAGGTGGCAAAAACTGCAGTAGGCTACAGAGTGGCACAATGACAGAGTGGAGGTGGGTGGCAATACCAGTCCCTGGTAAAGATGGTTGGTGGCAGATGGAGAAACTGTCAGCAGATGTGTGGCATCAGGTGGGTGGCAGCATCAGAATAGTGGCTGAGGCAGGTAGTTTGAACCCAGAACTCATTTCTCACAGTTTGGGGAGGCGTCATGGCTGATGTAGTCTGACCCCTTTTAAGGCATTGGTTTGTGGATATCCTGGCCGATCCATGCCTGATTAAATCTTGAAAAAGACCAGTCGTTCGACATTTCCCGTGGACAAGGGGTTCTCCTTGGGGAAAAACGATGGCCCCCGCCCGCACTGAAACCCACTCTAATGCTACACTACTGGCGGGCAGGACAGCTTCTCCACTGCAAACTTGGCAAGTTGCGGCCACACATCCAGTTTGGTGCCCAGTAGACCAGCGGATCTTCTAACTGGGGTGGCAGAGTGCTTTCCAAGTAGGCCCCACCTGTTGGTTCAGGGTCTGCTCCAGGTCCTGCTGCTGCTGGCGACTGCCCTCCTCACTAGGCGGGTGAAGGAAGCTGTCATCAGTGACTCCAGACTTAGGTTGCTTTCTGATGGAGCTTTGGGACTGCTCGACCCCCCACCTTCCACCAGCAGCCGTGGCAGTAGTAAAGTGAGCGCTGAAGAACCCCCCGGTCAGGGCCTGTCAGATGAGGGGCGACGCCGCACATAGGCAGCGGTCAACTGACTATGGAGGATTTCCCTATAGTATTTGAGTTTGTCCTCCCTCTCAAAGCTGGGAAAAAAAAGGCTCCCATTTTGGACCGGTAGCGAGGGGCCAATAGGGTGGAGGCCAGAAAGTCATCCCTCTGCCGGATGCCGACTTTCGGCTGTCACTAGCCCGGCTTATCAGCATGCTGGGGGCCATCTGCACAAGTGACTCGAGAGGCTCCCTGCTCCATCTCCACTGTTTACTGTTTACGGTGCTTGCGGGTCATTTTGCCTCGTCTTCCTCATCTCCATCTACCTCCTCCAGCTACTCATGCTCCTCATCTCTTGTCACCTGGGTAGAAAATCCACCCATTTAACCAGACAATGATTGTGATCCAATTTACTTCTCCTCCATTTCAGTCCCCACCGGACTCATGTGGCCGCGAGATGTAGTCGCCACGTCTCCAGTCCCCTGCCCAGACAGATTTTTCAGCATCTGTTCCAGGACATGAAGAGCGGAATGACGTTATTCATCCCGTAGTCCAGGTGCCTGACAAATAACGTGGCGGCCTCGAATGGCCTCAACAAACGGCAGGTGTCACGCATGAGCTGCAACTGGCTGACATCAAAGTTACACAGGGGAGTACTCCTGTCCGCCTGGATCATCAAAAAATCGTTTAGGCCTTTCTCTGTTCATACAGTCGGTCCAACATGTGCAGGCTGGAATTCCAACGGGTGGAAACATCGCATATCAAGTGGTTAGGGGAGGCGTTCTGCCGCTGCAACTCGAGGGGGGTGTTTCCTGGTTTGTACTAATGGATAAAGTGCATGCACAGATTCCTGGCCATTTGCAGAATGTTCTGAAGATCAGTGTAAGACTTCAGGAACCCTTTTTACAACCAGATGGAACACGTGCGCCATGCCGGGCGCCTGGACCATCCCTCCTCAGTGCAGCGTGGACACCATGTTGCTCCCATTGTCCGTCACCATGGTTCCGTTTGCAGTTGGCGCCGAGAAAGCCACACATAGATTTCTTGCTGCATGATGCGGAGCAGTTCCTCCCTGTGTGACTTCGTTCGCCGAGGCAAGCCAGGTATAGAACTGTGTGACACCGCTGTGCCCTACACATGTGGTATGATGGAGCAGTACGTGTGGAGGCTGAGATGATGGTGGCGGTGGAGGACATTGGCGCAGGAGCCGCAGTTTGACAACGTGGAAGAGAAAGCGCCGTCTCCTGTCCAAGTTGTTGGTGTGCCTGGGCAGGAAGCACATTCACCCAGTGGGCCGTAAAGGACATGTACTGGCCCTGACCGTAGTTACAGCTCCAGACGTACGCACTGCCGGCACCTTGGTACAAACCGATAAGCTCAAGGACTGGCCCACTTCTGTTCTACATATTTATGAAGTGCGGGTTTACTGCCTTTTTGAAAAAGAAATTAGGGTTTGGAACTCTCCATCTCGGCTCGGCACAAACCCATTAGTTCTCTGAACGGTTTGCAGAGTTCACCATTTGGAAAGGGAGGGACTGCAGTACCAACAACTTGGACAGGGGGCACGGTCAGCTGCTGTACCTTAGGATGGTTGGACGCATACTGTTGTCTCTTTGCAATCGCCTCGCTAAACGACTGCTGGTGCCATGAGTAGCAAGGAGCAGGAGCATCTGGACCGGGAGATTTTCAAAGAGAAACAGCTCCCTTCTGCAGAGGTGGTGGAGCCTTGACTGGCTGCAATGGCATGCGTGCCACTGGGCGCTGCTGCTGCTGTTTTGCGCGGCAGGATGGACCCCCAAATTGAGCCACCCAGTTTCTCCCCCCCGGATGGTGACGCTGCATGTGTTGACGCAGGGCCATGGTGCCAATGTTAGCTCCCTGGCCACGCTTCACTTTCTGCCCACAGATTCTACATAAACCCATATTCGGCTCCTTCGGTGTCTTAGCAAAGAACTGCCACACCGCCGAGTATCGGATTTTACCGCCAACGCTCCGCACTGAGTGACTACTGCCACCGCCTCGCTGAGCCCTGTGCCGCTAGTCTTGGACCTGCGAAGCGGGTTTTTTACCCGTGGCCCCGCTTGGCTCCTGACCTCACACTGTTTGCTATCCTCCCTGAGCATGGCCACACAAACCACTTGCTGGCTGCGCCGCTTTCCTGACGCAAAAAGCTGAAGCCCTCTTCTCTGACGATGATGAAGCCCTTGCCTCACCCGGCTCCCAGGTGCGGTCGGCTTACATCATTTTATTTGTGTTTCATCGTCACTGCTGTCTCATCACGGTCTTTGTATGCAGAGGGGGACCCCTCACAACATGACCTCCCTGCAACCTCAACATTATTACTTTGCCGCCCACTGCAAGAAGCAGGGGATATTGGCCCCATTTCTTCGCTGCCAAAGTAGCTGCGGACTGCCCTCCTCAATTGTTCATCCTCGCTATATAGTGGCGCTGAGCCCAGACCACATAGTTTGATCTCTGGCTGAGGGAACCGGATGGGACAGGGCGGGCTGAGGACAGGTGAGGGCCGCTGACCCGCTCCCGGGCCATGCCAACTAATGGTTGTGTCTGAGGTTCCCACCGACTCTTGGCTGGGGTTGTCAGATGTCATCTGGGAGGAAGAGGATGACCTAGTCAACCAATCAAGAACCCTTGGGTTGCTGAACAACACACGGCCGCTAGATGACAGCGGCAGTTGTGGCCTCACCGGGTGACCCCCTTTCTGCGCGTCCCCTTGCTTGCTGCGACCTGGGCTGGATGTTTGTGCCTCTGCCACTCTGTCTGACATAATGTTTGTTCTAAATGTACAGACACTGTTGATGAAGATATTTTGTATATGATTTAAAAACACACCCTGTATTAGACTCCAAATGAACCCACTAAGAAGCTTGAGTAACCCTTGGATATAAATTGTGCTCCACAAATGGGCAGGAAAAATGACTTGTATGTGCCGTTTAAAAACTCTGTATTTTACTGAATATAAAAGCACAAACATGCATAATTAACCTTCGGATATGAATTATGCTACAGAATGTCTTCTGTGGCGGTGAAAAACAAAGTTTCTTTTACTGAGTACAACTGCAGAACAATGCTTAATTAACCCCTGGATGTAAATTGCGCAAAAGATTTGAGCCACCACAAACTAGTAGCTTTGTAGCGTGTTACAATGGTGTGTTTTCTACGCTACACAACAAGAGAAAAAATTGTAATTAACCTTCGCTTGTGAATTAGGCTACAGGAAAATTGTGTTTTTTGGCGGTGAAAAAGACGGTTTATTTTTGTCACCACAGCAGAAAAACGCTTAATTAACCCCTGGATGTAAATTGCGCAAAAGAATTGAGCAGCCAAAAATGAAGTGGTATTTGTATTGTAAAAACGCTGTTTCTTTAAATGAATACAACAGGAACTGGCTTAGATCCCCCTTGGATATTCAATGTCCTGTGAGCAGATAGCATTAAAAAAGATATGCAGCTGCAGTGAAGGCACACTGGACTTCAGATCCAATACCCCAAAAAAAAAATCAGAAATAGAACAGTCTGAGACAAACTGAGACACCCCACAAAAATCGCTGTATAAAAGTGAGTTCTTCAGTAAGAGCTATCACAATCAGCCGTGGCAGCACCTTCCCTGATCAGTACAGTGAGAGGAGTGTGAGCTCCCGGCGTCGCGCCCGGACTTATATAGTGCGGTGACGTCACAGACTCCCGCCGGTCTCCGATTAGCTTCATCTCTGCACATGTCATGCAGGCTATGCCCTTCTTCCTCCCAGAGTGCTTTGCCCCATGTAACGCCATGTGCTCGCAGCCATTTTATCAATCAAAAGCACATTTCGTTCACCCGAAGTACCCCAAACTTCGACTTCGTTCAGAACGGAAGTTTTCCTGAAATTCTAAACGAATTCCACTTCGTTAGCATCAATTCGCCCATCTCTACCAGTAACCATCCAAAATGACGGATGGACTCCCCACACACCATCTTGGCCTGTCATACTCAACCACACACCGTTTCCTCAGCATCCATTTTTGTACAAAAAAAAAAGTTTTATAGCATGGAACTTTGTTATCTTTCCTGAGAAACTTTCATTCAAAAAGAATGAAAAAGGACAAAAAAAAAAAAAATAATAAATTAAAGACAAATGAATTGAACTAGACATGGAGGCTTCAAGCCATCTTGGTTGTTGCAGTAAGAAGGATGAGCTTAATGGTTACACCCTTAAACATTACAAAAAATATGCTCAGGGGAGCAGTATTCAACTTCCAAACCTAGGTTTCCAGAAGAGAACATGATCCCAAACCACTTCCCAGTGTCACCTTCTAAGACCATGCTTGTTCAGCACTTTTTTTTTTTTTTTTTAAATTAGATCCCAGTCTGACAGTAGTTGGGAGATATCTGGATTCCATGCTACCAACTCTTTCACTGCCAACTACTGTCTTGAAAGTAACTAACTTGTAGTTACTTTTAAGACAGTCCCTATTTGGCTACACTATTCTGCCTACTTAAAATAGGCCACATTTACAGGTATAACTTCCAGCCCACATTTTAGGCCTACAGGTTCAACTATCATCTCCAGCAACCCGATGAGACCAGGAGGCAGGAATATGTACGGTATGCTGCCACCCAGTCCGTCTTTAAAAACAGGAGCAGACAATTATGAAAATTTGTCAAGTACTGAGCAGAAGAGCCATTAATCCACCACAAATCCCAACCATATTACTGTATAATGCACTTAATTAGCATAACTAAAACTCCTTTTAAAAGTCCATTTAAGCATACTTACTTTCTTCTTCTCAGCCATTATCTTTTCTTCTAAGTCAGATGGAATCATCTTGCCCCTGAAAAAAAGCAATATAGTTAGTGAAACTTGATGTATTAGTTTGTCACATGCACTACAAACTTGGATTTGGGAATGTAACAGTTTTAACTCTAAGGCTTTTCAGGCTTACACTCTGTGCAGGTGTACAGCAATAATTGACATTTCAAATCTGCTAATTCCTAGTACTAGCTATGCCTGTTACACGGACATTACTACTGGAGGGGTTGTGAAAAACAAAATAGGACACAGTCCAAGCAGAAATTTTGGTTAAAAACATAAGCTAGCAAAGCTATATTTATCATGAGAAGGAGCTTCTAGTTCGAGAGAAAATCCTTACATGTTGTCAAGACAGTTCGCTGCTGAGTGACTTCTCTCATTTAATTACACAAATGTGCTCTGCAGACCTGACAGGAAAGTATAAATATGGCTCCCAGGTCAGTAACTAAAACAGAGCAAACAGGAAATAACAGCACTAACTCTAAAGCTCAGAACAAATCCTAAATATGCTGCCGTTTCAAACATAGGCAAAAAAGTAAAATCAGGTATAGGAGACAAACCCTTTAAATATTTCTGAAAAAAAAACCACAACCCACTTCTGCACAGCTCAGAGTATGTCCAGAACATGCTCCTAGATACGTGTCCCTTCCCCACTACTTATGGTCAGTGGTTCATTCTAGGTTATCAACCATAAGCATGTAGCACCTTTATTAGAACATCAGTAACTAGAAGACTACAGAGAAGCAATCTATATAGAACAGTAACTATCAGTCTATGGTGAAGTAGCTGTAGATTTTTAGGATTGTGGTTTAGTATTAAACTAGTTCTATATAATATATTTTCTGACCATTGATAAAAACAGGTGAAGTGCCACAAATGATCTGGACAACTATTAATTGCATCTTCTAAAAAAAGGGCTCTTCACACTTCGGTCATACACTTCCTACCTTATCCTATGAATGCATATACCCAAATACAGGCGGGGAAGGGGTTGGCATAGGTTTTACTGTACAATATACACAGACAAGTTATTCTTATAGTGAACAAAACTCACCTTTCATCACACCTAACCGCAATCACATTTTCAATGCCAATGCCAAGTACAGCAGATGCCTTCTGAAAGGAGTAGTGACTCTGTAGAAGTCATGAAAAACAAGTGAACAATGGATTTCAGATAGGCGGCCATGTAAAAATCACAAATAATCCACTTCATGAGCACATTAGTTACCAAGCTTCCACAATTATAATAAAAACGTTTAAACCGGGCATGTACTGTATGCTTACGAAAAATTACAGTTTTGAGCATGACCAACCCCGTTTGTGTTTGGCAAGAGTACGGTATGTTTGTTTTCTATTTTACAAAATATTTTATAGGACTTCTATTAAATACATTAACTGGTGTTCTCAATTGTAACATACATGTTCTGAAGTGAAGAGAACAATCCTTGGTAGTGCAGCCATTCCTTTTGTTTTCACAATAGGAAAAAACTTGTATCGAGCTATGAGAACACTGTACAGGTTTGATATAGTACCTCCTTAAGGAAGAGAGGAGAAGACACCAGTTATTCAGAAACAGCTGTTTTAAACAATTAAAAAAAGGAGGTGGTGTAGGTCTCAACTGTATCACAGGTAAACCGTAGGTTACTAAATGTAAACAAGAACAAAGGCCAATACACATCAAATTAGGAGAGAAGTTACTATTAAAACACTGATCATTTCTGTTCTACACCAGTTTAAAATTTTATTTCAGGTACAGTAGTCTCTGGGCACTACTAGAAAATTAAGCTGTAATATGACCCTTTAACTCAATCTATGTAGGTAAATTGAGGGAGGGCATAACACTCATCCATTGACTTATATTTGGATTGCATCTTCCAAAACTTTTTTTTTTTTTTTCTATAAACACACACGATTGCAAGAAGATTCATACCCCTTTAACCGTTCCTCATTTTTAAGTGTTACAGCAACAAACTATATTTTATGGGACAGTGCAACACGAAGTAGTAAGTATTTGTGAAGTGTAAAGAAAAGGATACAAGTTTTTTTTTTGGGGGGAGGTGGCGGGGGGAGAAACATACTGAAGAGTGTGGTGTACATATCTAATCTGCCACCATGATCCAATTCTTTGTAGGACCAACTTTAGCTGCAGTCTGTTTGGGATATGAGTGGCTGTATTAAGGTAAAACATAACCAATACCTTTGGCTATAGTATGAAACAAACTAAGCAAGAAAGTTTGCCTAATCCAATATATCCCTCAAAATCCCTATAAATCAAGACTGTATTCCCAAAGACTTGGGGATGTTGTCCCAACAAGGGTGACCCCCACAGAAACCTGGGCTATTGAACCCTATTATGTCCCTTAGATTTTAAGCACTTGCAAGCAGGGCTCTCCCACCAGCTTTTTACTTTATGTTGGTTTGTCTACTTATACCCCCCTGAACTGTAAAGCACTGCAGAATGTTGGTGCTATATATAGATTAATATTACTACCAGAAAAATTCTATATGCACACACTTTTGATCCGGACAGCAAAATCGCTAGTTCAACAGGGAATAAACAAATCAGTAGTAACCCACAAATTGGCACAGAATAGTGACCCAAAACACTATAGATATAGCAAAGATTCAATGGAATGCATGTCCCTAAGTTACGGAGGAGAACATACGGGACAGCTGCAGTCTGTTGGGATATGTAATCTTGACCCACTGCCATCTCACCTCCTCCCTGACCTTAGTGCCGTCATCATCCCAGCCCTCGCCCATCTCTTCAACCTATCATTAACCTCTGGCATCTTTCCTTCCTCCTTTAAACATGCGGCCATCACACCCATCCTTAAGAAACCCTCTCTTGACCCCTCTTGTCTTTCCAACTATCGCCCCATCTCACTGCTTCCATTAGCCTCTAAGCTCCTTGAGCAGCAAGTCTATCTTCAACTGTCCTCTCATCTATCCACCAACTCTCTCCTTGACCCACTGCAATCTGGCTTCCGACCCCACCACTCTACAGAAACCACCCTAACCAAAGTCACCAACGACCTAGCAACTGCCAAAGCCTCACGCCACTACTCTGTGCTTCTCCTCCTAGACCTGTCCTCCGCCTTTGACATTGTCGACCACTCACTCCTCATACAAATCCTCTCCTCCCTCGGCATCACGGACTTAGCCCTTTCCTGGATATCCTCCTACCTTCAGCGTCTCTCACTCATGCGCCACCTCCTCCCCTTGCCTGCTCTCTGTTGGTGTCCCCCAGGGGTCTGTCCTGGGCCCACTACTCTTTTCTAGCTACACTTTTGGTCTGGGTCAACTAATAGCATCGCATGGCTTTCAATACCATCTGTATGCTGATGATACCCAACTCTACATCTCCGGCCCAGATATTACCTCTATTCTCCCGGATTCCTGACTGTCTTTCGTCCATATCCTCCTTCGCCTCATGTCTCCTGAAGCTAAACGTGGAGAAAACTGAATTCATCATCTTTCCACCGTCCCACTCCATCCCTCCACCTGATCTCTCTATCAGTCAATGGCTACACTCTCTCACCAGCTCCACAAGTCCGCTGCCTTGGGATAACCCTGGACTCCAATCTGTCCTTCAAACCGCACATCGACACCCTCACCTCTGCCTGCCGCCTCCACCTGAAAAATATCTCCCATATCTTAACTTCGAAAGCACAAAAATGCTGGTCCATGCCCTCGTCATCTCACGCCTAGACTATTGCAACATCCTTCTCTGTGGCCTCCTGTCTAGCACCCCTCCAATCCATCCTTAACTCTGCTGCCCGTCTGATTCACCTCTCTCCTCGATACTCCTCGGCCTCTCCCCTCTGCCAATCCCTTCACTGGCTTCCCATTGCCCACCGAATCCAGTTCAAGTTAGTAACCTTGACCTACAAGGCTCTACATAACCATTCTCCCCCATACATATCTGCCTTAATCTCCAGATATCTCCCCTCACGCAATCTCCGCTCCTCACAGGACCTTCTTCTCTGCTCTCCCCGTGTCAACTCCTCACATAACAGTCTCCAAGACTTCTCCCGTGCTTCCCCCATACTCTGGAACTCACTACTCCAACACTTCAGACTCTCCCCCACTCTCACCAGCCTCAAAAGCAACCTGAAAACCCCATCTCTTCAGGATTGCCTATAACCAACAATAACCCCACCACCAGTACACCGGCCCACAACCATGTCCGCCCCTCACCTTCTGTCTCCTCCCACCTTCCTTTTAGAGTGTAAGCCCTCACGGGCAGGGACCTCTCTCCTTCTGTACCAGTTAGTTATTAATTTGTCACCTTTGTACTTGCTTGACCTATGTTATGTATGAAACCTGAATGTACAGCGCTCTGGAACCAAGGGCGCTCAAAAATAAAAATAATAAGTCTCTATCAGGGTTGCCCTGTATTTAACTTCATTGATATCCCCATCAACTCAGACCAGCTTGCCAGCTACTGAAGCAAAGCATCTCCACACCAGGATGCTGACACTACCATGCTTCATGGTGGGGATGGTGTATTCTGAGTGATGTGCTGTGTTGGCTTTCCTTCACACAAAGCATTTGTCATTTTAGCCAAAAAGATCAATTTTGTTTGCATCTGACTAGAGGACATTGTTCTATTTGCTTGCGGTGTCCCCTACATAACTTTTTTGCAAATGGGGCTTATGGCTTGCTTTCAAAATGGGCTCTTGACACTCTTCCATAAAGGCCCGATTTCTGGAGTACATGATTAGAGGAGCTGTGGAGATCCACTAGACCTCGATTAGAGTGACTCTGGGCCTTTTGGATGCTTCCCTAATTAGTGCTCCTTGTCTGGGCTATAAGATCAGGTTGATGGCCAATTTGAGAGATTAGCAGTTGTGCCATACTCCATTTTTGGATGATGGATTGAACAGTGCTCTGATTTATTCAGAGGTTGGATTTTTTTTCTTTTTTTTTAAACTGCCTAACATTGCAATACACTTTGCCACAACTTTATCCCTGAGCTGGTGTGTTCCTTGGCTTTCATGATATGGTTTGTTCATTAATGTCCTCTATCAAATCTATGAGGCCTTCACAAAACAACCGTTGTTAAATGGATAATAAATTACATACAGATGTATTCCATTTTCTAATTAAGGACTACTAGAGGTAATTTGTCACAACAGGGGTATCAGTACATGGGGGTGAATAGTGACATGCCACTTCATTTTTTGAATTTGCAAAAATCTTGAAAACCCATGATTTATATGCAAAATATATTTACGTTTGCAGCAGTATCATTTAAGAGTGAAGAACAGATCAAGGGGACTGACAACTTTTGCAACTCACTGTGTATACAGTGAGTGACTGAAGTGCCTGTGAGCCACCAGTGGAATGGATTCTTAGGGCCCATGCTACAAGCTACTGTACATGCCTCTTGCTTTCTGGCCTCCTCCCTGAAAAGCAGCCCCAGTCCTTATACTCAGTGGCCCATCTTGCCGAGAGGCCCCCCTGTTCATTTCTGCTGTTGCACTGTGGGCCAAAGCTGAGATTTAACGGTAAACAGAATACTACAAACCACAAGTTTATTGATAATTTTTATCCAGCACCTTCCTCTAAATGGTAGGGTTCTGGACCACCTTTCTGAACCATATAAGTGAGGGGAGGAGGGAGAGGAGGGGCAGAGGCCAAATCTCTATAGATCAAGTCTGGTCATTCTAGCAATACATCCCCACTTTAGAAGATCAAATGTACCAGGAGAGAATATGCCATCCGCTTCAAGTTCTTTCCAGCCAACCAACTCGTGCATTTTCTTTATTAATAAATCCTCCATAATAATAAACACTGGTGCAATTTCATAAGTAAACCTACAAAAGAAATTTTAGAAAAAAGTTTAAGATACTGTAGTGCTGTAACATTTTTGGGTTATCCAATAAAACAGACGTACATGTTTGTGTTTGCTGCTGCTGTCAGCCATTTACCAGCTAGTCCAACCATGTCAAGGCCACTGGAAAGTTGATTGAAATACCGGGGGTGAGCTGAAGTGTTATTTATTGGTGGAAAGATAACATTTTATTAGTACACATTGAATTGAAGCATACAATACTGTGTTTTACAAAGACATTGAAGACAAACATAACTTACAGAATACATTTATTATGCTATGAAGTTGCATCCTAGAGTTAGAATAAGAAAAATACCTAGCTTTATTAGACAGTACGAAACAAAAAAAAAAAAAAAACCACACACACGACTTTCAGCCACAGCTGCCAGTTTATTATCCATTTGCATATTATACATACATTCTTACAACCAGCCAATCATACTGGTCTTTGGAGCTACAAAGATCTGCTGACCATTTACTGAAAACAGCCATTTTTTCCTCTTTACCTCCAGCTGCAAAACTACTGGCTCAGTCACGAGAAGTCAAAGCATGGCTAAATTATCAAAACACTGGCTCAGAGACCCCACCCTGCACAAGCCTACCACCTTCAGAGTAAGTTGAAGTCTCCAAAAAAACAACTAGCCCCCCCCCCCCCACAATCACCCACACTAAAACCCACCAATTTAACTAAAAACTCCAAGGACCCCTGATCTACCATGTATGCATGCCATGAACATCTCAAGCATATGAGTCACTCTACAAGAGCAAAGCCCTCTAGTCGGTCTAACCCCAATGCATTCAAATGAACCCCTGTTGTTCAACTACAAATTATATAGTGCATGCTCCAAGTCAAAATTACATTACAGGCCACAAAACCCAAAATTGCTCAACCAATTGCCCCCCCTCCATGATCTCTGAGCAATAATCTTGGACCAAACTGACGATCCCAGGAAACACCATAATCGCAGCAAGTCGTACTTGATATTCTTGAGCATCTCCTTAAAAGGTCTGGCACCCAGATCATTACCACCCACATGAAGGACCAAAACGTCAGGAGGAGATCTACCCAAAGCCACAGTGATGAAAAATCTGGTAGCATCAGCTTCCAAACCATACCTTGAAAATTGATCCACCCGAATACTGCCACTTCCTGTGAAAAACCCAGTTGACACCTATCCAGTCCTATCTGCATACATTGCACCCCAGTGCGCATAAGAATACCTGATAAACCAGACCAAATATGAATAGCCTAAAAAGGAAGAGATACTAAGCATATGAAAACAGATAGTCAATCCACAGAATCTGAAACCACCACAATAACCCAAGGTCAAAGCATTTCAACAAAGAGGAGGATGAGCATATGAGCGGAATCAGTCCAACTCTCACCTCCCTGTTCAACAACCTCAGGCTCCAGATCCCAACTAGCAGCCTTTGTAGCTTCACCAATCCTAAAAGAATGAGGGACAAAATGCAAGATGTCCAAAACAACCAGTGGACAGACAGCACCTAACAAACATTCACAAACTGGAACTTAGATTAAAAAAAATATATATATCCACATGACAAAGAGAACCGCCAACACCTGACGCAGTGCCACATATCACATCATTGCCAACTGACTCTTCAAGAACAACCCTTTTCCCTCTACCTACCTGAGCAGTCAAACTTCCTAAACAACCCTTGTTTAAAAGAAAAGGTGATCTAGCAATCTATGTTTCCCCGGCTCCTTTTTTGGCACTACACCCAAAGGAGAAACCACCAAGTGTTCTATGTGAGGAGAAGAAAAAGGGGCCAGACATTCAGCCAAGGCTCATCTCCTTAGCGAATTTATCCCTTGTCATCCAAAATGTATGTAAGCCAACATGGTTTTTCTGAGTAAAAGGAACAGAATACCAAACTCAAAACCATTCCTTAGCAGATCCACCTCTTCCCTGCCAAGGTACATTGCACTGTGGGCAGACTCACTGGACTCTTCCCTTTGCAGTGAGGAAAAGGGCATGGGAGGGAGGGAGAGGTCCCAGTAATTCCCAAACAGCACAAGGAACCATTAGACAATCCATTGCACACTTCAGATGTGCTTTAACTTACAACTGACACCAAACTTGCACTGGCCCTCATTGAGCTGCCAGCACAGTCTAATGGTTCCAGCTGGGCCTATTCCTGGCCTTGCCATGAGAGCTGCCAAAAGTGCATTGGTGCCATAATCCTGAACCACAGTCCTATATCCTTCTGGTCTCACTGTATACTAGGTCTAATAGGCTTCTGCTGCTGGAATTGTTCATCCTACCTTAGCCAACCCTGCCCCCCCCACACAGTGAGCCTCACCAATGGCATCCACATAAGAGGGCAGAACAATTGTCCAGTTCCTCCCACCCCCTCCCCAAATTACACTGGCTAAAATAGCAAATGCCTGAAGCCATTTAGAAAATCTCATCCTTTCCCCAAATTAAACTTCTTCAAAGGCAGCAAGGCAAATATTCATCTTTCTATATCTTTCCCCTACCCTCTATTTCCTGCTTCAAGTGCACCCTCAAAACACACTTCCCCTCTGGGCCAGTCATCCAGATGAATCACATTCCTGTTTCTCCTGGTCTGTCTACACCAAAACAGTCACACTATTTGCACTGCACCACAATACAATCATTGATAAACATAGCCGATGCCCCCAGCCCAGCCACCATCCCTTAGGAAAGAACCCAAACAGACACTGCGGAAAGCCAATACCGCCTCCACAGGTTTCAATAAATCCTTAACCTCTCTGCTTGCCACAGGACCCAGACCTGTGACCTACTCCAGGGACAAAAATAGGGGGAATATACAAGACAAAGATGCATACTCCGGCAGCACAGGTACGGTGAGCCCACCAACCACCAGGAACATCTCGTCTTTCATCACATCTTAGCCTGACGTGAACCGCTGGACTCTGGCTCAGATGATCCTGCCCAGCCACAAGTAAGGGGATGACAATGCCGAAACCACCATCAAGAGCTGCAGTGTACTTCCTGCCGCCTCCACCTGACAGACTCTTCTTAGTGACACACAGGTAGGCTCCCTGACCGAACCACCAAGTGGATACACTGCTACTGTGGACTGGTGAAAAAACTATGTGCAGGCCTAACACCTGCATCCTGCTGAGACCTGCTTCTCACTGCCAAGCTGCTCTGTCTGGACCGATTTCTCCCAAGCTAATCAGAGCAATTGGCTGCTGCAGCCCTCCGAGGCCAGCCTGTAGGGTCTCTAGTGGGGCTCAGTCTGAGGGCTTGGCAGCTGGCCCCAATGTTCTTGTCCAAAGTGGTGAGGACTCTCTTGCAGCTATTCAGGGCCACAGAAATATGCTGCTATGTTAAGCAGCGATGAAATGGCAGCTATTATACAGCTGGAGAGGCAGAAGCACAGGGACCACTCTTTAAGAGCCTGTGCTGAGTGCCACCTGCTCTCCCGATGAGGCCTCGCCTTACAATAGCGGGATCGTTATCCATTGGCCAAGTCACATGAGCCTCCATCCATGTCAGGTCTGAGCAGTTGGTTACCAGTTAACCCTTGGTAAACGTATTAGCAAATGTATTTCCTGCAGTAGGCACAAGATTCTTCTAAAAGAAACCCCTTTAATAAGGAAGACTAATTTTGTCATGATTATAGTAAAAGACATCTCACAGAACATATTTTATAACTTTTCCACCCCTGATTTTGGAAGATTCAGACCCACCCCTTAGAACATGCCTGGGAATGCACAGATCCATATAAAAATAGAAGAAAAAAAACATCCTTTTGAGTCCATGTGCAGGAGTTTCCCAAAAGAAATGGGAATGTTGGCAAGTATGGTATAAAAGATTTTAGGTAAACAGGTAAATTCATCCAACTAATGGGCATGCCAAGCATTGCTTGAAATATTACGTGAACATGTATTTGCGTCTGGTAGCTTAACTACATACCTGTTTTAACACCATACTTTAGAGTATCTCTACAGTCACCAAGAATCTGTTCCAACGGCTCTGGCTGATCTGATAGTTCAAGATTAAATCCTTCCAAACCTTCCAGTAACTGGTGAGGGTGATGGAAGTCTAGAACTTTACTTTTTCCATCAAATGTTTTTCTTATATAACTGAAGAGAATGTCAAAGACTTCTAGTAGAAAGCTTTCAGTAGATTTTTCTCCATTTCTTGCTGGAAGTAAATCTGTACAAATAAGAACAGCAGCTGTAATGTCATTTCAGATAAGAACGCCAACTGCCAAGTTACAAGAAAACAAGTCAAAACATACAATGCAGTTATAACACCTTACTATAAAAACACATACGGCCACATTTGCCATGTCAATTTATTGAAGTTATGAGCTCTATACAGGCAGAGGAGAAGGGCCAGTACATACAATGTTAGTGAAGCACAACCCAACCTCCTCTGGTATCATTTATCAAAATCTGTCTGAGACCAGAGTTCCTGTGGCCTGGACAAGGGCAGATGGGGCAGGTAGAATGCACGAAAATGTGTCTCATCCAAACCACAGACAACGTCTCAGTAACTCTACATACCTCTGAAAGCAGACAGCAGTGGTTGGTAACCAGGGTTACAAGAAAGAGTTAAGGGTTTAAAGAAAAAAAGCCTGCATTAGGTAGAACATACATTTTTATATGCTTTTTTGAAACTCACCTACATTACAGTAATTGGCCCTACCAGCACAACTTGCTGTTACTAATACCCCTTTGAGTTAGTTTCCGACTTACAAATAGTTTCCCCAGGACAATGTATAGCAAAAACTAGAAGATAGAACAGCAAACCATCTGAATCTGTAGTATACAAGATAGCATGAAAGCCAAACATGGGCATTTCACTGGTAAAAAAAAAAAAAAAAAAAAAAAAAAAAAAAAAAAAACACACAACACTGTATTACTGAAATGCTGGTGCTATTAATCTGTAGGCGTGCCTCTCTACTGCAAGTGTAAAAGTAGCTCCATTTGTCTGAAAATAGTATTCTAAATTTCATATCAAAGAATGCGATTTACAGTTAGCACCAGCTCTACCTATATGGACTAGTGTTATACACAAGGTTATTTGCCCATTTTTTTTAACTCTTTTGTAGTGGGCAGTGCATAGGATTGCAGCTCAGCCTCCCTCAAATAGTTACATGAGCATTCATTGTGTGACTGAATAGGATGGTAAGTATGTTTATAAATTCAGTTACCATTTGCAGGGCAGAACCTTAAGGAAAAATTCAGCCATTTTCTTGTATAATCTGTAAGTAAGTTTGTCTCCTGATGCAAAGCGCAGTTTAAATACTAAGTATACAGCTACTGGTTACCATGGTTTAAAAAAAAAAAAAAAAAAAAAAAAAAAAAAAAAAAAAAAAAAAAGGCATGACTGGCTACCTGTTTCTTTTCTTAGAAAGCCATTTATAGTACAAAGCAGCTGGTAGGTCTATACTGGGCTCTGTTTACAGTCAATTCGGTCTTTGCAGAATTGATGCAAAGATTAAAGTGAGCTGCAGTTATATGTAGATGCCACAGAAGTTTTCTTCATTATGCAACAGATCTGGTTTTTAGACAATAGGTCTAACATTACTATGTAAGCAAGTTGGCCATCATAATGTCATCTTTGGCCCTTACCGGAGGCAAATACATTGGAGAAATCAGGAAAGCTGTGTCCATCGTTATTCGTCTCCTCTTCACTTTTAAGGCCAATAAGAGTCTCTCTTGGTAGCAGAGTTTGACTTTTGTCTTCATCTTGACATATCTGATGCAAGTTGCCTGTAGAAGCAAAATAGACAGTGACATACTAATAGCGTTGTCCTATCAGCCAAACACCAGTCCAGAAGTAGAATTGTCTGGAACCTTGCTGTTTGCCTGGGCCAACACCATTTAAAAAGGCTGTTTGATTGTAAAGTAGAATAGGTCCACACAACAACATACCCAATAATAAAACCATGAGTCTAGCACAAAAGGACCTTCTACATCGTATCATGTGAGCCAGTGTTTGTATTTGTCCTACACACATCTGAAACCCATCCAGTTCAGTCTGTAGGGAACACAGAAGACATGCAAACATTCCAATTTACTTGTCCTCTGTTTTAGACCAACTCCTGTTTCTTTTTGGCTGTAGCAATACTGATGGATTAATGACAGATTGAAAGCGAACACTGACAGATCAAAGGAAGGGAAAAAGGATCAGTGACGGCACAGCAAAATTACTGCCAACATCCTCTCCACTCTTGGAGGGGCAAGGGGCTCTACATGTATCAGCGATTAACAGAACAGGTTCTGTCAATCTGTGGAATCTGATGACAGTGTAAAAGGAGTGCGTTCTTTGCCGCTATAGTGGGATCTTGCCCCTCTGCTCTTTCTAGCTGGTGCTGACGTTACCCTATCAGGCTGCGTTCCCACTTCAGTTATTTGGTCAGTTTTGACCCCATAACTGCCCAGATAAGTGTGAAGCGATTGTAAGAACGGCACCCATCATACTAAATCACAGCATTGTTTCAATACCAAACCACGCTCCCTACACATCTGCATGACACAATGTTCTACAACACCATACAGGCTCTCTGCAGCCAAGAAGTAGCTGTTTAACGCGATTCATTGCGAATGAATTCTGAAATAACCAAGTTTTTGGGGAACCAAAGTAGAACGGTTTGGTAGAAACACAACTCGTCGTGTTTGGAGGAGAGAGAATGCCGAGTTGCATCCAAAGAACACCATAGCTGCTGTGATGCATGGGGGTGGCAACATCATGCTTTGGGGCTGTTTCTCTGCAAAGAGACCAGGACAACTGATCCATGTACATAAAGGAATGAATGAGACCATGTATTGTGAAATTTTGAGTGCAAACTGCCTTCCATCAGCAAGGGCATTGAAGATGAAATGTGGCTGGGTCTTCCAGCAGGACAATGATACCAAGCACACCGCCAGGGCAACGAAGGAGTGGCTTCGTAAGAAGCATTTCAAGGTCCTGGAGTGGATTGTGTCAAGTTGATTTAAGGTAAAACATTAAACAAAAAAAAAAATCTGAGCTTAATAAGGAGGTATTGATTAAACAGATTTTAAACTGCTTTTTACATCCTTATCGAAGTATCAGATATTTTCCACGCAGCTTTATTTGGAACAGATACACTGCCTGCTTCAGCAAGAAGTCATATCAAGAAACCAAAGAAATTCCTCTTGGACAATATAGAGAGACATTCAGGAATGTTTCTTATGAGCTAATGGCTAGATGCTAGAGACTGAGGTCTCCGCAACAGCCAATGATAACTTTGAATCACATGATTATTTTATCAAATTGTACCTTCCTGTGATTAAGGCAGATGCTATATACCTCCAACCTGCGTGGAATGTAATTTCTCAGCTCTTAAGCTATCGACAGCTGTAATCACCTAATTTGGACATTGACATCCAACTGGATGAGGAGTAGAAAGAAAAGACAATTCTACACCTAATTACTATCTTGACACTAGCAAGTCACAAGCCCATAAAACACCTTTGAAGGGAGTTGAAAGTCCGTGTTGCCCAGTGACAGCCCCAAACCATCACTGCTCTAGAGGAGATCTGCATGGAGGAATGGGCCAACATACCAGAAACATTGTGTGCCAATCTTGTGAAGACTTACAGAAAACGTTTGACCTCTGTTATTGCCAACAAAGGATATATAACAAAGTATTGAGATTAACTTTTATTATTGACCAAATACTTATTTTCCACCATAATTTGCAAATAAATTCTTTCCAAATCAGACAATGTGATTTTCGGGATTTGTTTTCTCATTTTGCCTCTCATAGTTTAAGTCTACGAATGACAGACCTCATCTTTTTAAGTGGGGGAAATTGGTGTGTGTAATCCAACGGCATTTTAAACATTGCTGTACTGTGGGTTTTGTGCTAAAAACCAGTCTTTTCAGATTTCCCACTGGCCCAGTAAATTGACTATGGGAATCTGACAGAAGATAGAACATCTTCCGGCAGAGGGACGGCAGTTTAGAAATTCCACAGTAGAAAATCTGTACTGTGTAGACTACAGCTTGGATTTTCTATTGCGGTCTATGGGCACAGGATTAGTTATATTTTTGCAGATTCTCAATGCTGAATCTGCTTAAAAACACAACTGTAATCCTGTGCTGTGTCGACATTGTAACTCACCATTTAGATAGTGAACGCAAATAGTAGTAATAGTCTTTGTTTAACTCTAGGGAAAGCAAGTTTCTCCTCAAGTAAAGAACTAAAAGTGTATTCTACCTATAGCTACATTAATGGACTCACCCAGTCAGCCACAACTTTGTTGACTAGGTGCCATAGCCCTAAAACTACAAGGCTCTTCCTTCTGATACAGTTGCTGGTTAGTCATGAAATACCCAGTCATGTTTCAAGGCTCTTTAATGGGATGCTACTACCAACAGGTGGCACTGGCAACCTAGCTCCTCCTGTTTTACTGAGTCACTCTCCTCTAAGGCTTTGGGTGGTTCTATAGCAGTGATTAGCATATTCAACATCTAGCTGAGCTGTTACACAAGTGCAGGAGATGTTATTTATTCAGTAAACCCAAGATACATGTGCTGTGAGGACTAGAAATAATGGATTTTTCTGTAATCTTGTTAGAGACAAATTTGTTTTTATTATCTAAGCAGATAACAGTTATTATCTGGTAAGATAGGCTACCAGAGGAAACTATGTGCACATAAAATGTGTCTCACCTCATGACTAAAGTCAAATCTATTAACCAATGTATTTAGCAAGTCTTCCTTTAACAGACCCTTCATGTTGAAAGCTAAAAAGGGAGAAAACCCCTAAGGCTATGTTCACATGGCTTAAAATGGGACGCATCTCGCCTCATTTCGCGCTGTACTGCGCTAAATACAGGGCAAGATGCGTCCCAGTCAATGGTAATTCACAGTTCTCAGAGAACTATAGATTATGTCTCCTCTCCCTGCTTGCACAATACGGCAAGTGGGGAGATGAGACATGTCAATTATACGCAGCGTGAATAATGAATGTCTATGGGGCCAGCGGCCCACCCGCCCCCGGTGTATTTGCTGGTGAAATACATCCCACAATTATTGCCGTGTGAACATAGCCTAAGTGGTACTGCATATGCAGTAAACCCTTCTAGTGGTAGCTGCAAGAAGCATGGAGGCGGGTGGGGGTTGATGAAGATTGGTTTAATGTTCTCCACAGGATCTATTGACTGGTACCATGACAAAGCCTGTAGTGTGTAAGCCCTCGCGGGCAGGGACCTCTTTCCCTCTGTACCAGTTGTTAGTCACTTATTGTCACTTTGTAATTGTTTGACCAATGTTATTTATGTACCGGCCTGAAATGTACAGCGCCCTGGAATCAAGGACGCTCCAAAATAAATTGATAATAATAAAAAAAAGCCTCTTCACTAGTGCTCGCTCTGCACCGACTTCAGTGCTCCAGAGCCTTTGGTGGGAACCGTAGAAGCCCCACCAACAAAAACACAGCACAATTTAAATGTCCAGGGTTTCCCCACTACAAAGATCATATCTGTAATAATGGGGACAGTAAAAAATAAGCATTTCTGCAATACCTAAATGACTTAGTATGAGCTAAGCTGCATCTATAGCTATGTCTGCAGCAGGGGGACAGGACACACCCCTTTTCTGTGATTGGCTGCTATTTCATTCAGCCTGTTCAGGCACACCCTATGGATGGGAGACAACCCCTGTGCTGTGATTGACTGTTTACGCCCCTTTGAGCTGTGGAAAACTAAAGTGAAATGAACTGCCTGTGATGACTGTCTGTATAATAGAGGCTGTCTCAGCTCCTCTCTATACTCATCTCCCAGTGATAGTGCTATGTAAAGGATCTGGGCAATTACTGAGTATCTAGCTGCTAAGATTCACTCTCCCCTCATATCAGTCTTATACCCTGTGCTCCCCACATATAACAGCCTTATACAGTGTGCCCTACCTTCTGCCTGTTAACAGATAGGGAGGGGGCGAGAGCATTTCTCACATTTGTTTCATCAGTTCAGGCTGTATGTATAACTGCTTACACGAATATGGGTGCTCTGCTTACAGCAATGCAGGGGTTCTGGTTAAAAAGAGCTTGTGCAGCCTGGGATGGAGGTGACAGCTCTGAAGACATCAGAACTGCAACATCCTCTCCCTTCTCCTGATCACACACAATGATGTCACAACTCTTCAATGAGGGAACACACCCCTCCTGGGAGGAGAGAGACACCCCCGGATTTGAAGCTTTAACGATAAAACCCCCTTTAAGCTCAATGTGTCCCCACAGACTTGGCGCTAGCCCTAAAGATCTAAATAGCAGTGACTTGTTGCTTAGTTAACCCCTTCCCGACATAGGACGTATGCATACGCCCTAGCGGGAAGTGACTTCCCGCAAATGGACGTATGCACACGTCCTGGCGATCGCGCGGGCGAGCTGCGCACGATCGTGACATGGGACCAGCGGTAAATTACCGCTGGCCGCATGCCGTATCACCCCCGGCCGGAGTGAGCGCCGGCTGATTAACGCTTCATTACCGCAACTTGTCATGGTTGCGATAATGAAGCCGCAGGCAGGAGGAGTGAGCTGTAGTGCGGCACTGATCTCCTGTCTGATGGTCCTGGGAAGTTAACAGCCCTTCCCGGGGTCATCTGTGACGTCACCATGCCCGCAATGCATTGTGGGCATGGTGACAGGTAGTTGTCATGGCGACCAGTACTAGTAATGTGTACTGGCCTGTCTTCTAACAGCAATCTGATTGCTGTTAGAAGAAAAAGTAAAAAAAAAAAAAAAAAAGTGTAAAAAAGTAAAACACAAAAAATAAAATAAAAACAAGTACACCGCCCCTTTCCCCTTTACAAACGCCAATTGCCCCAAAAAAGATCAAAAATAAATAAAGTACCTGTATTTGGTATCGACGCGTGCGTAACCACGTGCCATATAAATCTGTCACATTAATTAACCCGCACGGTGAACACCGTAAAAAAATAAATAAAAAACAGTCACAGAACTGCGTTTTTTGTTCATCCCGCAGCACATAGAATGGAATAAAAAGCGATCAAAAACTGTAATAAAGTCCAACTTTGTAACAATTAAAAAATCCATTCAACCCACAAAAAAAAAAAAATAGGTCCTTACACATTTCTGTATACGGAAAAAAAAAAAAAAAAAAAGTTATGGCTCTCAGAAGACAATGATGCATAAATATTGTTTTACACAATAAAACACTTTTTTTTTTTTTTTTAAAGTGGTTCAAAATAAAAATTGGGTATCACCGTAATCGTATTGACCCAGAGAGTAAATCTAACTTGACATGGATACTGCGTGATGAGCGCTGTTAAAAATAAAAAAACACTACTAGGATTGCAGTATTTTCTTCACCCTTCCTTCCAAAAAATGGATTTAAAACTGATCAAAAAGTTTTGTCCCCCCAAAAGATTATACCAATAAAAACAAGACCAACACAGCTGTTAACCGAAAAATAAAAAAGTTATGGCTCTCAGACTATGGCGATGCAAAAACCCGTTTTCCTTTTTTGAATAAAAGTGTTTAATGTGTAAAAGCAGTAAAATCTATAAAAAATACAATTGGGTATCGTTGTAATCGTATTGACCTGCTGAGTAAAACTAGCATGTCATTTATACTGCATGGTGGCCGCTGTAAAAAAAACACTTCTGGGAATGCTGTATTTTGTTCAAAATGCCTCATAAAAACCTTAATAAAAAGTGATCAAAGCATCATATGCACCCCATAATTGTACTAATAAAAATGTCAACTCATCCCACAAAAAAAGCCCATAATCAGCTCCGTGCACAGAAAAATAAAAAATAAAAAGTTATGGCTGTCAGAATAGAACAAAAAAAAAAAAAACGCAATTTCATAGACCCAATTCTATTGTGTAAAATTAATAAAACATAAAAAAAACTATATAAAATTTATATCATTGCAATTGTACCGACCCCCACAGTAAAGTTTCTGTCACTTACCCCGTACGGCGAACACTGTAAAAATGAAACCCAAAAAACAATGGTGGAACTGCGTTTTCCCTCCCCCCTCCCATTTTCATAGCCCAATACTAAAAAAATACTATGGACCACCTGTATACCTAAAATGCACATGAGATCCATGAGGGGTGTTGAATCCAAAATGGGGCGACTTCTGGAAGGTCGCAACTTTTCTGGTACTTTGGGGGCTTTGCAAATGCGACATGACTCCACCGGAATCTGCCTTTCAAAAGCAAAATAGCACTCCCTCCCTTATACGCCCTGCTATGCACCCAAACAGCAGTTTACACCCACATGTAGGGTATTGCTGAACTTGGAAGAAATTGCTTAAAATTAGGGGGGGGGGGGGGCTTTTTTTTTTTTACAGAATTCCTTCTAAAAATTCAACATTTTCAGCTAAAATTGCAGATTGTTAGAAAAAAAAAAATTCATTTTCCCAGCCCAAAGCTAAAAAATTTTGTGAAACACCTGTGGGGGGTTAATATACTCACTACACCCCTGGATATATTCCTTAAGGGGTGTAGTCTCCAATATGGGGTCTTTTTAGGGGTGTTCATTAAGTTTTAGCCCCGTAGGGTGTCCACAAACCTGAAATGGCGCCTAAATAAAATAGTAATGAAAATGAGACCCCAGAGTCCGGTAGGTGCTCCTCCTATTCTGGGGCTTGTGGTTGAGCCAAATAGCGCACTAGGGCCACATATGGGAGATCTCTGAAAACAGCAGAATCTGGGGAATCAATATTAAGTTGCATCTCCCTGATCACTTCTACCGACTTCTTGTGAATAATGGCTGAAAATTGAAAAAAGTGAAATTTAATTCCTGTGAAACACCTAATGGGCTAATAAACTTCCTAAATGCTGTTTTGAATACTTTAAGGGGTGTAGTTTCTTAGATGGTCATTTATGGGGGTAACCAACATACAGACCAATCAAAATCACGTTAGAACTGGACCCTAAAAAAAAAAAAAAAAAAAAAAAAAGTATATTGCAAATTTTCTTGAAAATGTGAAAATTACTAAATTTCTAAGCCCCCTAATATCATAAATAAAATAAAAAAACATTTAAAAAAAAAAAAAACATGCCAACCACCAGTAGACATATGGTAGATGCTAGTTATAATCTATTTTGAGTGGAATAACCGTCTTACACGCAGAAATTTTTTGAAGTTTGAAAATGGTAAATTTTTCTGATTTGCCACGATACTTTGATATTTTTCACAAATAAAACGGGACTTTTTGGACCAACATTTCTTCCTATCTTAAAGCACAGTGTGTCACAAGAAAACAAGCTCTGAATCACATGGACAGGTTAAAGTGTCAAAAAGTTATTCTCACATAAAGTGATACATGGCAGATTTAAAAAATGGGACTCTGTCAGAGAGGCCAAAACTGGCTCCGGCGGTAAGGGGTTAAAATACATATGTATGATATCAATAAAGGAGAGAGTCATTGTGTCACTTTACAGAAAACGTCTTTACATTTGAGGTGGGTTGAATGGGGGGGGCATATACTGCATAAAATGTCATACAAGCGCTGTTAAAATAGCTTATGCAAGAACAATGTGTGCAATTTTAACTCAACAGCAATTATCTTGCAGTGGGACATTACAAACTATACAATAGTTTACACCTTTTCTCCCCCCCAAAAAAAAAAAAAAAAAATGGATGTGCTGCAGAACAAGCAAGAATTGGCATAATTTGGACACACCTTGGAAACAAAGTATGTCTAAGCTACTAAATAAATATCTGTCAGCTGGCTGTGTAAACCATGTAACTTATTGCTAACTTATGCAGAATTACTATACCAGCAAAACAAGTCAGAGACCATAGTGGCTGAGGCAAGGTCTAATTACTGTATATATAGCACGCCCAGAGGCGTAACTTCAAGCTCTTGGGCCCTGGTGCGAAAAGTGAAATGGGCCCCCCCAGTTACCATGCACCATTTACAATGCTGGTATCTTCTTATGTGGCAGGAGGGCTTTTGGGCCCCCTCAGGCTGCTGGGCCTGGTAGCGACTGCTACCGCTGCAGCCCCTGTAGCTATGCCCCTGAGCACGCCTTAAAAAAAAAAAAAAAAAAAACCTCACTTTAGAGTGAGCAAACAATGTAGCATTACTGCAACTTCAGACTTGGTGAACTTGCAGCAGAACTTGTTTCATAAGCTGCATGGGTTCTGCAGAAGTCCATGCACTTACTGCAGGGGCTGGGGCGAAAAAAAAAAAAAAAACACACTGTAGATATTCTTGCAATAAGTTTAACCCCTCAAGGGCTTTTTATGTCAGGTCCATGTTTCCTCCCCACCTTCCAAGAGCTATATTTTTTATATATCTAGATGAGAGCTTAATTTTGCAGAACAAATTGTATTTTATGATGGTATCATAGAACTTTCTTTTGGGTTTTCCAGTATGTTCAAAGTAAGGAGGGAAAAAAAAAACAAGTTTTCCATGTTCTGGATGTGGTTTGGAGGATAGCTTTTAAAGAGATTGTCTCACTACAAGGATTGCTTTTTATGTTAAAGTTCTTGCAAAAACAAGTCACTTTGCAATATGTGTCCATTAACAGTGTCCTACCTATTCTGAGATTTCCCCTCTTGTATGGGCTGCATCAGTTCCTATAGCTACAGACCTGGCTTCCACTGCAGCCTAGTAGAAGCCAGTAAACACATCCCTGAATTTAAAGTGAAACCAAGAAAACAGGACTGTAGTAACATGGATCAATAAAGTGAGACAACCCTTTCACCGTTTGGTAAAATGGACATCTGTATTCTGCAGGTCGGTACAATTCAGTGATCCCAGATGTGTCGAATTTCCACCATGTTTTAGTACATCAAAAAATAAAGATTCTCCAGGTATTAAATTTGCACTTTGGTGCCATTATCTATGGACCAACAAAAATAGAGTGTATACTTTTAAAACATAACTTTTAACAACAATATATTAAAATTCACACATATACCTAATAACTGTCAGACCAAACCCTAATCGGAAAAATGGAGGAGGCATAGAAAACCCTAACTCACCCTAAGAACCTGTAATGGCACTAGAGAGAATATACAGGGAACCCGTCCCGTAAGGACGACCCAGTCAGTAAACTCCACCTATTGTACTCTTACTACCACACTAACCCTAAAACAACAACAAAGTCCCAACATGTTTCATATCGCCAATATTCCTCAGGGGACGAGTGTGGCAAAATAAAGAAAAAACACAGAAAAATGTTTACCTGTGTAGATATAACAACCAAGGCAATACCTCTGATATAATGTCCAGATATGCCTCCAAAAGGTAATGAAAATTAACTTACCCTCATAGAAACGCAGAAATTCTAGGGATAAAATGTGGGGTAAGGTAGCCCCAAAGTGTCATTTCATCTATGGAGAAATACAGAAAATTACCATACTAAACTCTGTCCATCACAGCGATAAGTACAATAAATATAATCTCCATAGAGTTAAACTTACCAATTGAAAAAAAAATCCCTAGGGAGCACACCCGAGGTAAGGTGTCTGACAGGATAATCCACCCTGCTCAGTTAATGCCGCTAATGTGCTGAATCCTGCGTCTATATAAAGCTGGTGACGCAATTCCGTTCATTACGCCGGATCCGGAATTATGGGTGAGAATAAGGCATCACCTAGGTACCCGCTGTAAACAAGATGACGGCACCCGCGTCGCGCCGAAGACACGGGCGCACACGCAGGAAACGCAGCGCCACTACAAAAACTGCGGCGCAGCATATCCACCGGCACCCATATATCTAACGGCGCGCCCGAGGGCCGTACCCCATTCAAAGCAGCACACTGGTATAAACCAAAAGGCGCTCATTGAACAAGCGACCTAATATTAAAAGTTTTTGGCCACAGATAATGGCAAAAACATAAAATACTAGATAAGGTCGTGAAAACCACTAGTGTAAACACCTAAATAAATATAGACCAACCTAATATTGGGTCGCTTGTTCAATGAGCACCTTTTGGTTCATACCAGTGTGTTGCTTTGAATGGGGTACGGCCCTCGGGCGCGCCTTTAGATATATGGGTGCTAGTGGATATGCTGCGCCGCAGTTTTGTGGTGGCGCTGCGTTTCCTTCGTGCGCGCCTGTGTGTCCTTGGCGCGACAGGGGTGCCATCATCTTGTTTACAGCGGGTACCTAGGTGATGAAATCTTCTCACCCATAATGCCGTTCGTTACCGGCTTTATATAGACGCAGGATTCAGCCCATTTGCGGCGCTAACTGACAGGATAATCCACCCTGCTCACACACCTTACCTCGGGTGTGCTCCCTAGGGATTTTTTATGTGTCAATTGGTAAGTTTAGCTCTATGGAGATTATATTTATTGTACTTATCGCTGTGATGGACAGAGTTTAGTATGGTAATTTTTTGTATTTCTCCATAGATGAGATGACACTTTGGGGCTACCTTACCCCACATTTTATCCCTAGAAATTCTGCGTTTCTATGAGGGCAAGTTAATTTTCATTACCTTTGGAGGCATATCTAATATATCTGGACATTATATCAGAGGTATTGCCTTGGTTGTTATATCGGCACAGGTAAATTTTTTTCTGTGTGTTTTCTTTATTTTGCCACACTTGTCCCCTGAGGAATATTGGAGATATGAAACATGTTGGGACTTTGTTGTTGTTTTAGGGTTAGTGTAATGGTAAGAGTACAATAGGGGGAGGTTCCTGACGGGGTCATCCTTATGGGACAGGTTCTCTGTATATTCTCTCTAGTGTCAGTACAGGTTCTTAGGGTGAGTTAGGGTTTTCTATGCCTCCTCCATTTTTCCGATTAGGGTTTGGTCTGACAGTTATTAGGTATATGTGTGGATTTTAATATATGGTTATTAAAAGTTATGTTTTAATAGTATACACCTCATTTTTGTTGGTCTATTTTTATTTAGGTGTTTACACTAGTGGTTTTCACGACCTTATCTAGTATTGTATGTTTTTGCCATTATCTGTGGCCCAAAACTTTCTATGGACCCAAATGCAAGGCTCATTTGTTTGCTGGCTGAAGTATAATTTTTTGGAATACATTTTTATTACAACTCTGGGAACACAAATTGGGGAGGGAGGGGGGGGAAGCCAATGTTTCCATTCTCTCTTGCATGGTGTTCAATATGCGGGATAAATGAGTTTTGTTTTTTATGGATACGGCAGTTTCAATTATGTGTAATTTTTTAAAATTGTAAAATTTCAAAAAGGGGCGTTTTGAACTTTTAAAATGACAATAAGGCTAGGTCTACACAGCAGTCTGAAAATGGTGCCCAAAATACGATGGCATTCCTCTCCCACCAATCACTGGATCACACTGCAGCACTGTTTCTGTGTAAGAAACGCAGTCTCTTTTCGGATTCCTGGCAACCCAGCACATGGGAATCAGATGGAACTTTTTTTTTTTTTTATATACTGCTTGACCATTTTAAAAACCCTCAGTAAAAAATCCCTGCTGTGCTGACTACAGTATGGATTTTCTCTGGAGGACTACACAGCGCTGGATATGGTCAGATTTTCAGAATACTGAATCTGCTGAGAAAAAAATAAAAAAAAAAAAAAGCCAAAATCCAGTGCCATGTAGACATAAGCTAAGATGCATAGCATGTCTATTTACAGCCAGAATGAATAGCTTTACTGCATTTGACAACAGTAGACAAATAAAATCAGATTACAAACTTTAGGTTACCTTTGATAAATGATCAACTTTAACATTTGTCACACACAGTACGGTATATAAGGTAAAGCTACATATACAACAACACTTATTGGATGCGGGTAGAGCCAAGTCTTTTGGAATATGGTTTCTCTCATAATTTCTCAGAAATGCATGGGTAATACATCCTCATTTATATGAATAGAACAGGTGATTCAATCAAAGAGGGAGCAATCTCCATAACAAAATTATAGTAGTGAATCATGGCGAATCTTTTGTTTGTGAACTAGAATACTGCATGACTTAAAACAACCATGTTATTTCCTATCAGTATTAGCGACTATGCATAGAGTAAAGTTTTTATTTATGTATATTACCTTTTTAGCTGTATACGCACCTATGTTTCCATTTGGGTCAGCTGAGTATATATATATATATAAAATTTTTTTTTTTTTAAATGGTAATCCCAATATGAAACTGGTTTTGATTCACTAACATAATGGTATTATTCAGTCACCATGGGGTGGCAGTATTTATATTCAATATTGGCCTTGGGATTCTGAGTAGCTGTGTTATTTGGTAACTAGATGACCATTAGTGGTTTTATACATAAAACTTTCTATTCTGTTTCTGTTCTAGCCTTTTGTATACTGCATTTTTAGTTACATAAAAAGTGTATGAGGGAGGGCTACTATATCTATAGATGCTTTTAGACTTACCACTCTGTGTCCTGCTGCATTACATCCCCTACAATTAGGTGAAGGAAACTCAAAAACCCCAGCATCCGATCTTGATTACAGATTAGTGTGGTCATCACTGGTCTAGATCAGATGAAGCAAGACTAGGCGGGGCACCGCATAGGTGGCAGAGGCACGGTAGACAAGTACAGTACTTTTGCGGAAGGTCCCCACACAAGCACCCCAGTCCGGAAATGCCTGCGGTCACGTGACTGCCGTGGGCTCCGTGACTACAGACCTCACTAACTTAGGGAAAAAATAAAAAATAAAATATATACACACACACACGCATAGTGTATTCGCCGCTAGTAATTGACATGTCACTTATCTCCCCCCGCGGTGTATTGTGCGAACAGGGAGAGGAGGCATAATCTAACCGTAATGACTGGGACGCATCTCACCCTGTATTGAGTGCAGTACAGCGCGAAATACGTCCTGATTTAAGCCATGTGAACATAGACTAACACTAAAAAAAATGATATGAGAATTACTTACATGTAAATCCTTAAACAATCGGTGAGAAAAATAAACATCTGTGCAAACCCACTTGTAGTGTGGAAAGAAGGGGGTGAGGACCAGTCAGGACATGGTTAATTGTGATGGGATGGATCACAGTATGGTGCAAAATGTGGGGAGACATTTTTTTCTCTCCACCCCAAGGGCAACTTAGCCTAGAAACTGATCTGGCCATACTTTATGGTGCACCAGGGGATTGAATGTTCAGGGCCGGTTCACACGGCTTATTCAAGCCGTAATTGCGGGACGGATTCCGCCCGCAATACGGCTTGAATAAGGGGCGGGGGCGCTGCCCGCCGGCCCCATAGGCTTTCATGGCGCGTATTCTGCCGGGATAATGAACATGTCAATTTCTCCCCGCCCGGCGGATTCACCGAGCGGGAAGGAGACGGAATCCACAGTTCTCTATGAGAACTGTGGATTACCATAATGGCTGTGACGGATTCCAGCACATTACGCTGCGCAATACGGCTGCAATCCGTGCCCAAAATAAGCCGTGTGAACGGCCCTTTACTTGTATATGTGTGTAATAATAGCACATATTATGGGCCCATGACCTAAGCTACAGTACCCCAAACTAACAGCATCACAGAAAAGTACTGTGCTATTAGTTTAGATGATTAGACATGTCAAGTAAGGACTTGTGGCCAAAATGTGTGCACAGAAACAGGTCTGTATTACATACATGTAATTTTTTTTAAAGCTTTTTCCATACAAAAAAAAAAAAAAAAAAAGCAACTTCAGTAAAGGAAGCATCAAGGAGTTTTCCTTTACCTTTTTTCTGAAAACCTGCTCATCAGATGCTTAGGATTCCACTGCTTGTGCAAGCTGTGGGCAGTTCTACATCATTGTTTAGCATTTCAGCACAGCTAGCTCCCAATACTAGCTGTGCCTGCTAGAGGGACATTGGGGATGAAGGGGTTGTGAAGAATAACAACATGGTCTAAGCAAGATGACTGGCTGTGAGAAAAATGTATATGCTGCTAACACATGAGCTGCCCAAAGACTTCTCTTTGATGAAAATACACAAATATGTACTCTACAGAGCAGACAGAATGGTACAAAGCTTCTCCCAAACCACCAACGCTAAAGGTGCTTTCACACGGTGGATTTTTGGTGCAGGAAGGTATATCATTTATTTATGTGCGTTGATACAAAAAAGACGGATTTAAAAAAAAAAAAAAAATGCACCCTTTAGGCTATGTTCACACGGCTTAACTGCGGGGCGTAATTACGCCCCGCAGTTACACCGTGTGGCCGGGGGCGGGTCAGGAGTGGGGGGCCGGCACCTCGCAGGCCCATGGAGAATCACTGCTAGCGGCGCGTATACGCCGCTAGAAAGTGACATGTGAATTATCTCCCCCCGAGCAGGGAGAGGAGACGTAATCCATAGTTCTCTATGAGAACTGTGGATTACCGTAGTTACTGGGACGGATTCAGCCCGTAATTGGCGCACTCCGGCGCATACTTACGTCCCGCAGATGGCAGTGTGAACATGGCCTAAGGGTGACGTTTTGCAGTCCTGGTAAAACGTCACAGTGAGGACTGTCTTCACGAGAGAAAGGTGTTCGAGAACTAGTCAAGCTTGTGCACACAAGCAAGAAGTCAGAACTGCTCTAAAGAAGGAAAACCAGAACAGCAATGTATATGGTATTAGTCTTTATTTACATTTGCCGACATATTTAAAGCCGACCACCCTGTAAAGCACAATACGTTTTAGCGCCCTTTGGCACTTTTAGGCCAACTTCAAGTTTGACCTTTGTTGGGCACAGTTGGAGTGAAACAGCTGCTGATTTGCAATTTAAATTCTGTGCACACTATGGGAGATTTCACTAATTGAAGCACTGACTCTTTGGATGCCTTCACGGGATGCGGTTTTGATGCGTTTTTTGGATGAGTTTTTTGTGCAGGAAGGAAAAAAAATGCTATACATTGTTGCACAAGAAACACACCGTGTGAAAGCACCCTTTTCTGGCAGAAATATAATAAAACACCTTGCATACTTCCCAAACACCTGGGCAACGCATTCCAATACAGACAAATGTGTTATCAAAAGTAAACAGACTTTTGATTCAGATTGCTATATTTTTTTTTTTTTTATTAGTAGGTTATCGGTAAACCAGGTCTACCTAGTAATTACCCTCTCCATCAAAGCCAGTTTTTTACCAAAGTAAACCTATAGCTGGGCTAAAACACTGGGCCAGATTAGGCCACGTTCATACAGTGTTTTGTTGTATGCTCTTTGACATGCAAAAATTTATTGTTTCATAGTTATGCATCAAAATGCACACAAACAATAAATAAAAAACCCATGATATGAAGATCCCACTGTCTTGAAGGGGGGGGGGGGGGGGGGAAGCACACATCTGGCAAACAGAAGTGGTTGTGGGCACCTTTGGACAGAATAGGCCTTATTCACACCTGCAGGAGAAGTGCGGAACCTGAATTACAGAGTTGAACAAAAGCCATGATATTCATTTCACAAAAGACATTGCGTCCAACAGATTTTATTAAAAAAAAAAAAAAAAAACAACACACACACACACACACAACACGCTACACATACGAGTGCAGGACCAGTGGAAGCCCAAACACACCAGACGACACACCAAGTATAATGTAGTTGCCTGTACTAAAAGAGGAGTGACAAACAAATAGTGAGGAAAGCACACAGACATGCTTACATATGTGCATTTCTCCTGAACGTTTATTTTACAAAAATATATAAACTGTGAGAACATAAGGCAACACACTTAAGTGAAATTAGTTTAAGTGCACTGCTGTACCCACATTTATACATAACACTGGCTTTCATGCATTTCCCAAGAGATGGACCATAAAATGGAAAAAAAAAAAAAAAAACACACACACACACACACACACACACCAGTCACTAGAGTTAAGGTTGCATGCAAGTATATCAAGTAATAAGGCACATTACAGAATAAACAATTTTTATCCATCATCTAACATACAATACTTGACCCAGCATACAAGAGTCCGGTCAGTTTGCTGCACTCACGTACAATAAAAATACAACTTATATAATGCAGTTTGAGGCAACAAGCAAATTAAGGGTGCTTTCACGCGGTGCGGTTTTGATGCATTTTTTTTATGCGTTTTTGTGCAGGAAGGTGCGACAATTAATGCTATACATTGTTGCACAAAAAACGCATCCAAAAAAAACACATCAAAAATGCACCAAAACCACACCGTGTGAAAGCACCCTAACAAGTCTTCCAGAAAAATGTATGACACCTGGATCAGACTAAGAGAGAAAGGAATGAACAATATATACAGAGCAAAAGTCTTACAGGTGGCAGGTCTTAACTCCATTGTTCTGCAGAGCCGTCTGACTCTTGTATTGCAAAGATCCACTTCTTATCTAACAGAACAGAAATCCAAAAAGCTAATCATGAGCAGTGCCTTCCTGCATACGCTTTTTGTACTCTAATATGCTAAGTGTGTCCTCCCACTTGTTTCCTAGGTGGGAGGGTTTGCTTGATTTTGTCTGTACTTTGATGTCCTCAGGCTACATTGTGAATGGCAGATAAAGTAGCTGGTAGTAGTAGCTTTTTATGCAGGGGCAATGAAAGGTTTTTGTCTGTTCTTGTCCTCATGTAGACTCACAACAAGCTGAGCAATCACTGTCATTTTAAAGGGAATCTGTCACCATATTTTTTTTTTTACTTATTAAATAAAGACCCTACTCCATATTCTTTTCTTCTTAGCCATTTTTACTTTCTGATTGTAGATTTCTCAATGCCGTTGTCTGTAGATGATTGTGGGGACAGCTTTCTTGCCTGCACTGCTTTAACTGCAGTCAGAGAGATACTTTACAGCAGCTTCATGCACATAAGAGCCTGTGGATTGGATTAGTCCCATTGACTTCTATAGGAGAGTTTTGTAGGCATGCACTGTAAGCTGTGACATCGCCTATTGTGAATTGTGGACCCTGTGTTATCTATACACATTGGTGTTTCCTTTCAGTTTGACCCTTCTTGTGCTGATAATTAGCAGACTACTAAAAATCTCTCTTTACAGAACAGGAAGTGTCAGACTATTACTAGGCCTACTGGCCAAAGTAAAAACTGCAGGACCTAAGAATTGTTAGAAAGGGACGTGGAAAATTCATTTTTGATGAAACATTCTCTTTAAGGCTTCTGCCAAACTGCATTCTTTTAAACAGATGACGGATCTGTTCTGACGCAAGAAAAAATGTGTACATTAACATTGATATAGGTGGACAGATGTGCAATGTACATTCTCAAATGGTGACATGTATGAACATTGGCGCTGACAGGCCAGTTCTAAATAGCTTTAAGGTAGTGTAGAATGCGCCAGAATATATGAACCTGTTCTTTTGCAGTTTATACATACAGGCACATTGTGCTGCCAATATGACAAGTCAGGCTCAGGCACCACCTTTACCCTGGTCTGGCTGTTCTAACTGTTCTGCAGCTAGGTTTTGCTTCAAAGAATCATAAATATGTCTAATTCTATGAATGTGGTGCAACACGCCCCCAGAACACCCCTAATCTGTGGCACATTAAAAAGTGCCGCTCCTGTGCTTATCGTGCCAAACTTTGGAATGTGACTATTCATACATCTATAGAACGGGTCTGCTAAAGCTTTTTGAAGTCAGATAACTGGCTATGTTTTTACATGTCGCCAACAGTGTCCATTTTTGATCATAAACAATATAAACAAAGCTACTTAATCAAATTGCAGGGAAAAAATGGGTGACAGCCAACAGAAAAGCTAGTTAAAAGAAATGAGGGGAAAAAACAGATGTAAAACATCTGCTCAGAACAGTGCACGTTTGACATACGTTTAACGTTTACTTTCTAACGCACACATTTTAACGTATAGTCAAACGCAGTGTGCACTAATCCTAAGTACACAGAATTTCTGGCTTCCATTTAATGTACACACCAGGCCAAATGCATTAAACGGATGCCTTTCATGGATGCCAAGTAGTGGCATCCGTCACCCATAAAGTGACACTGTAAGAAACGTATACATTTAACATATGCAAGTGTCATGCTATAGCATAGGTTCCTGTACTATACTATCATTTAAATTTTTTTTTTTTTGCATTAAATGGGCATGTACCAGCCAAACAGACGTCAAAAGGACACACTTTGGCCTTCATAGAGCCATTTAATTCTATAGCTATGTTTAGTGTATACTTTAGGAGCTTTATCAGCGTACACACCAAATGGACTTAATAAACATAGGGCCACATGTATGAATCCCGCCGGGTCGGGGCGCACCTTTCCGCCAGTTTTCCGGCGGAATCTGCGCCTGATTTATGTCGGGGCCGGGGCGCGCTCATACATACAATGTAAAGTCCGCCGCGCCTTGTCTGTGTTTTAAGCGCAGTGCGGTTCCGAGGCGCAGTGCGGGGCTGCGCCTAGGATTCGGCGCCGGAGGTAGTGCGGTCATACATGCGGGGAAAAGTCAGCCGCGCCTGGCCAGGGTGTTAGGCGCAGTGCGGGGACCGAGGCGCAGTGCGGCGCTGCGCCTATGATTCGCCGCCGGAGGTAGCGCACTCATACATGCGGGGAAAAGTTCCCTGCGCCTCGCCAGTGTGTGTGGGCACAGTGCGGGGACATGGGCGCAGTGCGGGACTTAGGCGCCGTGCGGGACTGCGCCGAAAAACAGTTCCGATGCGAGACAGGCTGGAACAGCGAGAAATCATTCCAGATGTCGGTGCAGAGTATGAATCAAAAATCGCCTTATAAAGGCGTTCAACATTTCTCAGGAAAAGAGCTGAAACCTAAAAAAATAAAAAATACATCAACAAAATCACTTTCCAAATATCCTAATTCAAGAATTAGGATATTGGAAATTGCCGGGAAATACAGTAATTCAAATTCTGAAAGCTATTCTCATTGGTTGGCATAAACCGGCCAATCAGAATAGGAGCGACAGAATAATGCAACTGTGCATGCGCGAAACCATCGTGCACGCGCAGTGCACATCAGGTAAGCCATGAACAAAAATGGAATCAATGCATTACAGTCATAGAACAAATTACATATGAATCAAGGCATAAATAATAATGGAGTGCGCATTTGGAGCCCGAAAAACGGATCCAAAGGCGCAACATACTTTTGCGTACGCTTTGGATGCGCTTTTGATACGAAAAGCGCATCCGAAAAACGCATTGGATTAAAATTTGAAGTGTAATACACTAAATCGGCCGCTAGTGGTCTCATTTGATCTAGAAGAACTGTTTGAACTTTAGTAACCTAATGACTTACATCAGGAAGCCCACTAGGGGGAGCTCAAAGGAGTTTTTAATAATAAATGTATAGTGATGAGCGATTGTGTCAACTATCGTCATCAGATCGATAGTCGATATCGTCAATTATCATGCCGATATCTGATAGTCGATGATAGATTATCGCCGATGACCATTAAAGTCTATGGGAGAGGAACAACACCTTCATTCTTACACCCAAACAGGGCTGGAGAAGCTGCAATTAACATCCACAACAATAAAATGGATACGTGCTACATCTTAGGCAACACAATTAGGCAACAAGAGTCACAGAAAAAAACTCACAGACTATTCAATATCCCTGTCTTGTACCACAGCATGACCCTTAAACCTGCATGACCCACAAATTAAAAAGTGCCAGAAGGCAGTATTATTTGAACCATCCTTTTAATTGAACTGGACATTGACTATCCCTGTCCTGGAACGCAGCATGACCCTTAAACCTGTTTGACCCACAGATTAAAAAGTGCCGGAAAAAGGAGTCTTTCAACCACCATTTTTAGGATGGAATCCAACCACGTCTTTGTTTCTCTTTTTTTCAATTGTATTAAATGGGTTGTCTCACTACAGGGATTGCTAGCAATGTTAAAGATCTTGCAAAAACAAGTCATTTTTGCAATATTGGTCCATTAAACGTGTCCTACCTATTCCTGTTTTTGACTGCACCATCACCCTTGAGCCACTTTTTGACAATTGTGAAGAACAAATGTCTGTTAGAAAACATTTTTTATAATTGGACTGTAGTATAGCTGCATTTCACAGCAAATGCCCCAAAAATTCAAAACATGACTCTTGAGCCACTCTTGACAATTGTGAAGAACAAATGTCTGTTAGAGAATCCACAATTTTTTATATAATAGAACCTGTAGCATAGCTGCATGTCACAGCAACATGCCCCCAAAAATTCAAAACATGACCCTTGAGCAACTCTTGACAATTGTGAAGAACAAATGTCTGTTAGAAACCACATTTTTTTAGAATAGGACCTATAGTATTGCTGCATTTCACAGCAGCATGACCCAAAAAATTATAAAAATGACTTCTCAGCCACTGTTAAAAATTGTGAGGGAGAAATGCCACTTAGAAGCCAAATTTCTGTTCCAAAGGACCAAGATTATAGCTGTATCTCACAGCACCATGACCCCAAAACCATTGACAATGCAAAAAATTCTAAAGATAAAGTGAGTAAATGGAATATGTTTTTTTTTCATGAAACCTTGGTGTTCTTTACAGTCTCCTCACCGCAAAACCAACAAAATAAAATTTTGGGAACTGAGAATAAAAATTGCAGTAAGAAATTATCATTTAAAAAAAAACATTTCTTTTGGGAGAGGAATGTGAAGTAGACCGGCAACTAATTGGTGACCTCGGCAATTGGGGCCACAACATCATCAGAGATCCATGTTTGATTCATCTTGATGAAAGTCAAACGATCCACATTATCTGTGGAAAGCTGGATGCGTTTGTCTGTAATGACTCGTCCAGCTGTGCTGAAGGTCCGCTCAGATATGACGCTGGCTGCTGGGCAGGACTACACATCTATGGCGTGGCGAGCGAGCTCGGGCCATTCATCCATTTTGGATACCCAGAATTCAATTGGGTCCAGAACACATCCAAAAACATCGGTGTTGAGACGCAGATAGTCGTGCACCATGATCTTAAGCCGGTCTCTGTGTGTTGTATGTGTGCCCTGCATTGCATGCGTTGGTGAGGTGGTAAATAAAGATTGCCAGAGGTCACCCATTAGGCTTCTGCCACAATGCCTGCTGCTGCTGCTGCTGCGGCTACTTGGCAATCTGCTGCTATCACGTTGCTGACGTTGTTCCACCGTGACATTTGAAGAACGTGAAGCAGACGCAACAGATGTCTCCAGTTGATCAATCAGCATGGTCTCCAATTCCTGGAAAGTGCTGAGTAGTGTTGAGCGGTTATTATCGACAAAGTTGAAATCGGCAAGGTTTTTATGTTGATCGAAATTTTTAGATCATGCGATAATTTAGGTTAAAATCTGTGCATCATCTATTAATATCGCGCCCTTTTTGGCGCTTCCTGTCATTTTGGGCCGCAAATCAGCTTACGAATTTGAGCAGGGGAGTGTAAAAAAAAAAAAACCCCCAAATTTGGGAAACGGTTTTTAAAAAAAAAAAAATTTTTAAAATAAAAAAATTTTTTAAAAAAATTTTTTTTAAAAATTTTTTTTAAAACCCCAAAAAAAAAAAGGGGGGGGGGAAAAAAAACCCCCAAAAAAAAATTTTTTTAAAAAAAAATTTTTTTTGGGGGGGTTTAAAAAAAAAAAATTTTTTTTTTTTTTTAAAAAAAAGGGGGGGAATTTTTTTTAAACCTTTTTTTAAAAACCCCTTTTTTTTGGGGGCCTTTTTAAAAAAAACCCCCGGGGGGGTTTTTTTTTTTTGGGCCCCCGGGGGAAAACCCAAAAAATTTCCCCCTTTTTTTAGTCCCTTTTGGGGGGGCCAAAAAATTTTAAAAACCCCTTTTCCAGATTTTTTTTTTTGGCCCCTTTTTGTTTCCCCTTTTTAAATTTTGGGGGGGGAAAAAAATTTTTTTTTTTTTTTTCCCCCCCCTTTTTTTCCAATTTTTTGCCCCCTTTTTTTTTTCCCCCAAAAAAAAGGGAAAACCCCTTTTTTTTAAAAAATTTTGGAACCCCAAAAAAGGGGGGGGGGAAAATTTTTTTTTTAAAAAAATTTAATTTTTTTTCCCAAATTTTTGGTTTTTAAAAGGAAAATTGAAAAAAAAAAAATTTTTTCCCCCCCCTTTTTTTGGGCCAAAAAAAAAATTTTTTTTTTGGGGGAAAATTTTTTTTTTTTTGGGGGTTTTTGGATTTTTTAAAAAAAAAATTTTTTTTAAAAAAGGGGGGAAAAATTTTTTTAAAAATTTTAAAAAACCCCTTTTTTCCCCCCGGGGGAAAAAAAAAATTTTTTTTAAAAAGGGGGCCCCCTTTCCCCTTAAAAAAAATTTTTTTAAAAAGGGGGTTTTTTATTTGGAAAAAATTTTAAAAAACCCCCAAAAAAAAGGGGGGGGGGGGGGCCCCCCTTTTTTTTAAAAAAAAACCCCCAAAATTTAAAAAATTTTTTTTTTAAAAAAAAAAAATTTTTTTTTAAAAAAAATTTTTTTTTTTCGCAACAAAAATTTTTTTTTAAATTTTTTTTTTTTTTGGGGGGGAAAACCCCTTTTTTACCCCAAAAAATTTTTTTGGTTTTTTTTAAAAGGGGGGGGAAAAAATATTTTAATTTTTTAAAATTTTTAAAAAGGGGTTTTTTTTAATTTGGGCCCAAAAAAAGGGAAAAAATTTTTTTTCCCTTTTTTAAAAAGGGTTTTTTTTCCCCCAAAGGGTTTGGGGGGGCCCCTTCCTTTTAAAAAAAAATTTTTTTTTTTTTGGGGGCCCCTTTTTTTTCCCTTCAAAAAATTTTTTTTTTTTAAACCCGGGTTTTTTTTGGGGCCCCAAAAAAAATTTTAAATTAAAAATTTTCCCCCTTGTTTTAAAAAGGGAAAAAACCCTTTTTTTAAAATTTTTTCCTTTTTTTTTTTTTTTTCCCCCTTTTGTTTTTTTGGGGAAAAAAAAAAAAATTTTTTTAAAAAAAAATTTTTTTTTTTTCCCCCCTTTTTTTTTCCCGGGTTTTTTTTTTTAAAAAATTTTTTTTTAAAACCCCCAAAATTTTTTTTTTAAAAAAAACCCATTTTTTTTAAAAAAAAAAAAACCTTTTTTTCCCCTTTCCCCCCTTTTTTTTTTTTTCCCCATTCCCTTTTTTTTAAACCCCCTTTTTAAAAAAAGGTAATTTTTTGGGGCCCAAAAAAAAATTTTTTTTTTTTAAAATTTTTTTTTTTTTTTCCCCCCCGGGTTTTTTTTTTTAAAATTTTTTTAAAAAAAAAATTTTTTTTAAAAAAAAAAAAAAATTTTTATTTTTTAAAATTTTAAAAAATTTTTTTTTTCCCGGGGTTTTTTTTTTTTTGGGGCCCCCAAAAAAAACCCTTTTTCCCCCCCCAAAAGGGTTTTTGGGGGAAAAAAATTTTTTTTTTTAAAAAAAAAGGGGTTTTTTTTTGGCCCTTTCCCCCGGGGGGGGCCCCCAAAGGGTTTTTTTTTTTTTAAAAAAAAAAAGGGGGGTTTTAAAATATTTAAAAAAATTTTTGCCGGTTTTTTTTGGGGGTTTTTTTTTTTCCCACCTTTGCCAAAAAAAAGGCTTTTTTTAAAAAAAAGGGGTTTTTGGGGGAAAAAAAAAAATTTTTTTAAAACCAAAAAAAAATTACTTTAAAAAATTTTTTTTTGGGGCCCCCCCCTTTTTTTAAAATTGGGAAATTTTTCCCCCCCCAAAATTTTTTAAATAAAAAAAAAATTTTTAAATTAAAAAAAAAAAAATTTTTTTTTTTAACCCTTTTTTTTTTTCCTTTGGTTAAAAAAAATTTTTTTTTTTTTCCCCCCCGGGGGGGTTTTTTTTTTTTTAAAATTCGGAATTTGTTTTTTTTTAAAATTTTCCTTTTTTTCCCCCTTTTTTAAATTTTTTTTTTCCTTTTTGGGCCCCTTTTTAAAAAAAAAAGGGGGTTAAAAAAAAAGGGGTTTTTTTTCCTTTGGGGGGGGGGGGGTTTTTTTTGGGGGGGGGGGGAAAGGGGGGGGGGTTTTTCCCCGGGGGGGGGGGGGGGGGGGGGAAAAAAAAGGGGTTTTTTGGGAACAGGGCCCTTTAACCCCCCCTCCCCCCCCCCCCCCCCCCCCCCCTTTTAAACCCCCCCCCCGTCCCCCCCCCCCCCCCCCCCCCCCCCCCCCCCCCCCCCCGAACCCCCCCCCCCCCAAAACCCCCCCAACCCCCCCCCCCCCCCCCAAACCCCCCCCCCCCCCCCCCCCCCTTTTTCCCCCCCCCCCCCCCCCCCCCCCCCCCCCCCCCCCCCCCCCCCCCCCCCCCCCCCCCCCCCCCCCCCCCCCCCCCCCCCCTTTTTCCCCTTTTCCCCCCCCCCCCCCCCCCCCCCCCTTTTTTCCCCCCCCCCCCCCCCCCCCTTTTCCCCCCCCCCCCCCTTTTTCCCCCCCCCCCCCCCCCCCTTTTTCCCCCCCCCCCCCCCCCCCCCCGGGTATTACCCCGCACCCCCCCCCTCCCCGTTTTTTCCCCCCCCCCCCCCCCCCCCCCCCTCCCCTCTTTCCCCCCCCCCCCCAAAAACCCCCCCCAAAATAAAAGGGGGGGGCCCCCCCCCAAAAACCCCCCGGCCCCCCCCCCCCCCCCCCCTCCCCCACCCCCCCCCCCCCCCCCTTTTTCCCCCCCCCCCCCCCCCCCCCCCCCCCCCCCCCCCCCCCCCCCAAAAAAGGGGGGTTCCCCCTTCCCCCGGTTTTTTTTTTTTAAAAAAAAACCCCCCCCCCCCAATCCCCCCCCCAAAAAAAAATTCATCACACCCCCCCCCAAAAAAAAAAAGGTTTTTTAATTTTTTTTCCCCCCTTTTTTTTTAAAAAAAAAGGGGGGGGGGGGGGGTTTTTAAAAAAAAAAAAAAAAAAAAATTTTTTTTTCCCCCCCCCCCTTTCCCCCCCCCCCCCCCCCCCTTTAAGGGGGAAAAAAAGGGGGGGGGGCAAAAAAACCCCTTTTAAGGCCCCCCCGGGGGAGGGGCCCCAAAAAGGGGGGGAAAAAAAAATTTTTTTAAAAATTTTTTTTGGGGGGGGGCCCCCTTTTTGGGGGGGGAAAGGGGGGGCCGGGGGGGGGGGGTTTTGGGAAGGGTTTTTAAAAAGGGGGGGGGGGGTTTTTGCCCCCCCGGCCCGCCCCCCGCCCCCGTTTTTTTTAAAAAAGGCCCAAACCCCCCTTTTAAAGGGTTCCCCCAAATGTCATATGCCGCCTTTGCCCTAAACGATAAGTAAAAGGTAAGAACCTTTGGTGTTTAACCCAAACCCCCAAAATGTTAGGGCACATGCAGCGAATGCAAAGGTTGAAATGGAGGCAACACCTTTTTTCCCCAAAAAGGCCAGACCGCGCCCCGGGGACCAACCACCCGTCACCCCCCTCTGTCTCCCCCCTTTTCCTCCCCCTTGCCAAAAACCAAGCGTTCCTCAGCTCCCCTGTCCTTTAGAGTCTTGGGTCCTGGGAAACAGCCTCCGCTTCGCCTCCACCCTCGCCCCAGTACCACCAAACACCACCAGAGGGCCCATCCTACCCCCTTCTCCTCCCGCCAGTTTGATTTAACCCCGCAAGCCGTAAAAAGTGGGGCCCCCCTAGGGAGCCCCCCTTCTGTCCCTTCCCGGTTTTTGGGGGCAGAAGAAACCTTTAAACCAAACCATCCCAAAGCCCAAAAACCGGGAAAGTCGGGATTGCCAGGCTTTTGGCCTTGGAAATGTTTTCCTTTTCCCTCTTGGGGGACACAGATTTGGGGTTTCCCCCACGTTAAAGGCCCCTTTTCCCGCCCCCAAATACCAAAATTCCGAACAGGCATTTCTTTTTCCAGAAAAACCGTCCCCCCCTGGGCCCGCCCCCGTGTCATCTAAAATTTCCCAAACGGGTTGTCTGCATCTGTTTGGGCCGGAAAAGTCCAAACACCACCGACCAGGGAAATTTTAAGCCCCGGGGCCCAAGGCCGTATATATCTGTGACAGCCCACTTTGGGGGAGCTGGGGGGGGATGTCTCTTGGGGGGGGACGGGGCCTTTTCAAGGCTCGGCGCACGCTTTTTCAAAAAACCCCCAGGGGTTTGGGCAGGGTTCTTTTCCCCCCAAAGGGCCCCCTTTGGGGGCATCACGGCCCAAAAAACCAGGCCGTCTTGGGACCCTCCAAAACCCCAGGTCAGGAGCTGTGGCGGTCTCCGCAAAAGAGACCCAAGCGTGGCTGGGTGACAAAAAACCTTGTGCCAGGCAAAATTTGGGGTGCGATTTTAAAGGGCGAAATCTGTGGGGGCCCCCTTTTAAAATCGGTAGGCTGGAGCCAAACCCTTGCCCCGGCACATTTCATGATCCCCCGTCGTCCCGAAAAATTTTTTAAAGAGTTTCCCGGGTCGGGCTGCCTGCGAGGAAGGCTCGAAGTCTAAGTTCGCAAATTCCGCTGTTCGAAACCCCGCTTCCCCCCGCCTGGGGTGGGGTTGGGAGGGCAGCTCGGCCTCCCCCTCAAAACCCTCTCATTGGGTTTACGTGGCAAAAAAAAACTGGAATTCCACCCCCCACCCTGCTCCAGCGGGTTAAAGGCAGAGCGCAAAGCCAAATTTAAAGCCCGTAAAAAATGGGCACATGGGCCCGACAACAGCGGGGCGGACCCCGGGGGTTGAGCCACCGAGAGTGGGGCGGGGAAAGAGCCTTTCAAACCCCCTTTTTTTTTTTTTTTTTTTTTTTTTTTTTTTTTTTTTTTTTTTTTTTTTTTTTTTTTTTTTTTTTTTTTTTTTTTTTTTTTTTTTTTTTTTTTTTTTTTTTTTTTTTTTTTTTTTTTTTTTTTTTTTTTTTTTTTTTTTTTTTTTTTTTTTTTTTTTTTTTTTTTTTTTTTTTTTTTTTTTTTTTTTTTTTTTTTTTTTTTTTTTTTTTTTTTTTTGCAAGTTTTGAAGGGAAACCCCCAAAAAGGGGCAGTTTCGGACAATGTCCTTGTCAAAATGGCATTGTGGTGATCTTAGTTCTGGAAAAGATCGTTGGAAAACTCTAACAAAAAGGGCCCACCGGACGGAGGAGGAGACGGACACAATTTTCGGACCGGAGCCCTTTTTCCCCCGTAAAAACCAACAAGGCCCGACAAATTTCACAAAATTTTATCGGTCTTATTAGACAGTGGTTTCGAGGGTCCCCCGGGGAGTGCAAAGGGGGCGCAAACAGCTTCCCAGGGGGCATTAAACTTTAGGAAATTTTAGGGCTTTTGTTTGGAAAACTTGCTGGGGGAAGGGAGGGGGGAGGAGGAGGTAAATTCCCAGGGGCAACCCACGTTACCGAGTTCCCCTTTCCTTGGGAAAAAGGAAGGCACGAATTTGAGGCGGAGGAGGAAAAAGAGGAAATTTAGTTTGCCCAGTGCCCCTTTGACCCAGGGGGCTTTTGGGGAAATTTAAGGCTCCCTCTCTAAAATTTAAGTGCTTTGGGTGGGTCCATTTCCTCCCAAAATTTTTCCCTTTCATTAAGGGAAAACGAAAAGGAAAAAACAAATTTTCTGGGTGGCCCCCCTCCCGGGGCCCCCGGGAAAAAACAAAAAATCAGCACATTTCCCTTCCCCCCCACCCCAAAAAGAGAGTAAAAACAGGAAATGGAGACCTTTCTTGGGTTGATCAAAAATTGGACATCTGTTTTTTTTTTGCTTCCTTCCCAAATGTCAACGGGGAACAAAAATCAGCGACGTGAAAAGCGTAGAGTGCCAAATAGCCGTAGCGGCAGCAGTAGCAGCAGGCAAGGTGGGAGAAACCTAATGGGTGACCCTGGCAATCTTTATTTTTACCCAAAACCTCACCAAACACATCAATTCCCCCCGGGCCCCCCCCCCATCCAAACCACCCCAACCAGGAAAACCCCCCCTTAAAGATCCAAAAGGTGGGCGAAAATCTGCGTTTCAACACCGATGTTTTTGTATGTGTTTTGGACCCCAAAAGACTTCTGGGTATCCCCAAAAAGGACGAATTTGGCCCCATCCCCGCTCGAAAAGCCATAGGGGTGTTTTTCCTGCCCAGCAGCCAGCGTCATATCTGAGCGGGCCCTTCCCGACAGCGGGAGGAGTCATTACCCGAAAAAACGCATCGGCTTTCCCCCGAAAAAGTGGATCGTTTGCCCTTTTATCAAGATGAATCAGGCATGGATCTCTGATGATGTTTAGGCCCCAAAATTTCAGAGGTTTACCGATTAGTTGCCGGTGTACTTCAATTCCCCTTCAAACAGAAAAAGGTCCCTCTTGAAAACTTTTTTTTAAAATTTATAATTTTTTTATGCAATTTTATTCTTTTTTCCCCAGTTCATTTTTTCTGGTTTTGCTGTGAGGAACTGAAAAGAAAGCAAGGTTTCAATGACAACCCCCATAAACCATTTACTCACTTTTTTCTTTTGGGAAATTTTTTGCATTGTCAATGGGTTTTTAGGGCCCTTTTTGCTGTGGGGATACAGCTATTTTTTATGGTCCTTTGGAAAAAGAAATTGGGGTTTTAAGTGGGTTTTTCTCCACAATTTTTTTTTTAAAAGTGGTGAGAAAATCATATTATTTTTTTTTGGGGGTCATGTTGCGTGAGATACAGCAATTATCATGGGCCTTTTGGGAAAAAAAATGTTGGGTTCTAAGTGGGTTTTTTCCCCACAATTTTTTAACAAATTTGGCCCGAGAAGTCCCTTTTTTATAATTTTTTGGGGTCAGGGTTCTTTTTAAATGCAGCAATACTACAGGTCCTAAATTTTTAAAAAAAAAATTGTTTCTAACAGAAAATTTTTTTTTCACAATTTTTCCAAAGGGGGCCCCAAGGGTCATGCTTTGAATTTTTTTGGGGGCAATTTTGCTGTGCATGCAGCTTTTTAATATAGGTCCCCATTATAAAAAATGTTGTTTTAACAGACATTTTTTTCTTCACAATTTTCCAAAGTGGTCAAGGGTCATGCTTTGAATTTTTTGGGGGAAATTTTTTCTGTGACATGCAGCTAACTTCAGGTCCCCCTTATAAAAAAAATGTTGTTTTTAAAAAATATTTTTTCTTCACAATTGTCCCAAAGTGGGGTCAAGGGTCATGCTTTTTAAAATTTTTTTGGGGGATTTTTCTTGGACAAGGCAAGGGTATAAATACGGTCCCATTATAAAAAAAAAATTGGTTTCTAACCCGACTTTTTTTTCTTAAAAATTGGGCAAGAGTGGGTCAAGGGGATGGGGGGCTGTCAGAAACAGGAATAGGGGAGGGGCACTGGGTTTAAAGGACACATATTTCAAAATACTTTTTTTGGGAAGATCTTTAACATTGCTTTCAATCCCTGTATTGGGGCAACCCCCTTTTTAAAACAATTAAAAAAAAGAAAAAAAGGGCATTTGGGGGGATTCCCTCCTATTTTAAAAATGTGTTTTTTTAGAACTAAACTACTAAAAAACTTGCATGTACAAAAAGTGGTAAAAAAATTCCCCCTGGTTTTACAAGGGGGAAAACAGGAAAACTTGACCAGATGTAGGTTTTTCAGAGGACATGGAGTATGGAGCACGGACAGAGAACAAAGGGACAGAGACAATTTTCCTCCGCAGTTGACAAAATGAGAAAAAGAAAAGCCAAGAAAAAGGGGGCCTGGGTGGAACAGGAGCGTTAACCACCAATATATTTTAAAGTGAAGCTCAATTGGGGTTTTGAAAATATACGGAGTGGGGAAACGCTACCCAGGGGCAGGGGAAAAGTATATGTTTCCCGTGAAAATAAAAAGGTGGGTTTAAAGATTCTTTTTTCCCCGGGAACCCCTTTTTAAAACTGGGGTCATGGCCCGGTTTTGGGGCCCCATGTGTGGGCCCAGGGACAGGTTTTAAATCAATGTCCAGGGGAAACTAAAAAAGATGGTTGAAAGACTCCTTTTTTTCCCACACTTTTTTTAAACTGGGGGCATGCAGGTTTGGGGCTCATGCTGTGGCCCCGGACAGGTATAGTCAATGTCCCGTGAAACTAAAATGGTTTTTTTTAAAGAAATCCTTTTTTCTGAAAATTTTTAATCTGGGGGGCTGCAGGTTTTTTGGGTCATGCTTGGCCCAGGAAGGTATAGTCCAAAATTTCCCGTGAAACTAAAAAGGTGGTTTTAAAGACTCCTTTTTCTGGCACTTTTTAATCGGGGGCATGAGGTTTTTGGGGTCCTTTTGGGGGCCCCGGGCAGGGGTAGCTATTGGTCCAGTGAAAAAAAAATGGTGGTTTTAAAGGGCTCCTTTTTCCGGCACTTTTTAAAAACTGGGGGGTCATGCAGGTTTTTGGGGGTAAAGCTGCGTTCCAGGACGGGATATTCCCAAAGGGAATTTTAAAATAAAATAGGGTTTTTAAATTTTTACTGCCCTTTTGGCACTTTTTAATTTGTGGGTCATTTCAGGTTTTAAAGGGTATGCGTGGTGCAAGACCCGGGTTTGTGAATGGTTGGGGATTTTTTTCTGTGGCTTTTTTTTAACCTAAGTGTGCTGCCCAAGATGTAGCACGTATCCATTTGATGTTGTGGATGTTAATTCCAGCTTCTCCAGCCCCTGTTTGGGTTTTAAGATTGGGAAAGGTGTTGGTTTCCTCCCAAAAGGGCATTTAAAGGTCATTTGGTGATAATCAAACATCGCCCCCCGAATTTTCTTGTCGATGAAGGTCCCTTGGGCCCAAAGTAATCGTCCCAAACTACTAATTTGCACAGGTGTCCCGCAAATGGGTTTCAGTGATATAATTTACCCCGGGCACACATCAAAAATCAATTTAGTTTTTTAAATGAAAAAAAAATAAATTTTTTAACCCCCATCACTTCTAAACACTTTTTGCATAATAATTTGGGAAAACAATTTAATTTAACGTAAGAGGTCAGCAGAAATTTTGTGCCTAAAAATAACTTCCCGGGAGTTTTTTAAAAGCTCACAAAAAGTTAGGGTCGTTCGGGGCAGCAGTGTTGGGTAAATTTTTACACGGCTTTATCTACCACGAAAAAACGCCGGCATTTTTCTGCATATTGTTTTTTTATACGCGGGGGAAATGCGCCCCCCGCAATTACGGTGTTTTTTAGCTCTCATAAGAAACGTGCAATAAAATCGTAAAGTAGGGGGGGGAAAAATTGACGGCAATTTTTTTAGCAGCGAATACGTGCCCCTGGACAATGCATGCAAGGGGGAAAGGCCCCCCCCCCCGGCCAAACCCCCCCCCCCCTTTCCCTTTGGGGAAAAAAATCCCCTTAAACAGGTGTGGTTCCAAAACACACGGCATTGCTGTGCTTTTAATTTTCAAAGCTGCAATAGGCCATGTGAACATACCCTTATGCATCGCTGCAAGCCCATTGTAACAACTAACTCTGCTGCCCGACTTCTCCATATACATCATAGTTCTGTATACATTATACAGTACTTCTGCATAATGTGTAAAAAAAAAAAACAGGAGGATCAAATGCAGTGCCTGTATAGTAACCCCCTGGACAGTTGAGGCACAGGTAGTCCCTGCTACATAGATGAGCTGTGCGGTGCCAAATGTTGCTGTAGGGACACAATGCGCAGCCCTGCAAACAATTAAAGGCTCTCCTTTAGTTGTGGAGTGTGCTGTGTCCTGAATCTTGCGATTACGCACACTTCCACGATTCATAGCAAAGTGACATCATCAAAGCAAAGGATGCCGGACCTTATCTGTGAGAGCCTGGCTGCGACTTCGAGCTGAAGTCAGCTCATTAGCATATGTGTCACATGACCCAAAGAGATGTTTTTCTCAGGTTGGGTTGCACTTCGTTAATTACTTATATTTAAAAAAACTTATTTTTAAAATGAACTGTAAAAAATATAGTGATAGGTACTGTTTAAGAGCACGCACTATCACAGCATGGGACCAGCTGTATATCCCAACTGGCCCCATGCTACATCACCTGTGGCCGGAGTGAGCTCCAGCGGCGGGTGAAAAACCCCTTAGCTGCCACAATCAATCGTGAACGTGGCAGCTATGGGAAAGACAGAGGGAAGGGGCTCATTCTGTCCCTATCAGAGCCCCGGTGGCGCAATCGCGGCTTCCGATGGTTTCTGTGACAGCCTGGAAGCCTAACAAAGTTGGGCATAGCTGGGCATAATGATTGACAATTTCCATGAAGATCACTACACAGCAGTATGGCTGTGTACTGCTCTCCATTGGTACCAGTGATCTACAGGTCATTGATACAAGTCCCTTATGGGAAAAAGTGATAAAAAAAATACAAAAAAGTGAAAAAAAGTGAGACACAAACACAAAAAAGAAAATGAAAACACGTACAACACCCTTTCCCATTTACAAATGACAATTAAACCAAAAAAGATAAAAAATAAATTGGACATATTTTGTAACGATGCGTGTGTATGGATCTATCCTATAAATATGTCACATTATTTAAGCCACACGGTAAATGCCATAAAAAAAAAAAAAACAGCCTCGGAATAGCAGTTTTCACTCATCCCGCAGCACATAAAATAGAATAAAAAGCGATCAAGAACGCAAATAAATGGCAAAGTTGGTGCATCCCGCAAAAAAAGCCCTTACATAGCTTTGTATACAGAGTTACAGCTATCAGAAGACAGCGATGCATAAATATTGTTTTACACGATAAAAACACTTTTTTTTTAATAAAGCTCTTCAACATAAAAAAATTTATAAATTGGGTATCACCGTAATCGTATCGACCCAAAGAGTAAAACTAACTTGTCATATATACTGCATGGTGAGCGCTGTTAAAAATAAAAACAAAAAACCTTGCTAGGATTGCAGTATGTTCTTCACCCTGTCTCCCAAAAAATGGATTTAAAAGCGATCAAAAAGCCTTGTCCCCCCAAAAATGATAAAAAATAAAACCGTAAACTTATCCTACAAGAAACAAGTCCATACACAGCTCCGTACACAGAAAAATAAAAAAGTTATAGCTCTCAGTACTATAGCGCTGCAAAAATGAGTTTTCCCCTTTGAATAAAAGTGTTTTTTATTGTATGAAAGCAATAAAACATAAAAAATATACAAATTGGGTATCACTGTAATCAAATCAACCTACTTAGTAAAGTTAGCATGTCACTTATACCGCACAGTGATCACTGTAAAAATAAAAATAAGGAACTACCAGGATTGCTGTATTTTGTTCAAAACACCTCACAAAAACCTTAATAAAAGCAATTATAGCATCATATGACCCCCATAATGGTACCAATAAAAACGTCAGCTCAGTTTGCAAAAATACAAGCCCTTAATTGGCTCCATATATTATTATTATTATTATTATTATTATTATTATTATTATTATTATTATTATCATTATTATCATTATTATTATTTATTTTAAAGCACCATTGATTCCAGGCCGCTGTACATTCATAGGGGTTTATATACACAGCATATGTCAAACAAGTACAATGATAATAAAGAATGACTTACAATTGGCACAACAGAGGGAGCGAGGACTCTTCCCGCGAGGGCTTACAATCTACGAGGAAGAGGTAGGAGACGGAAGGTGGGGGGCAGACATGTTTGTGGGGTAGTACTGTGGCAGCAGAGTTATTGTAGGGTATAGGCAATCCTGTAGAAATGGGTTTTCAGGTTGCTCTTGAACCCAGTGATGGTGGAGGAGAGTCTGATGTGTTGGGGCAGTGAGTTCCAGAGAATGGGGGAAGCACAGGAGAAGTCTTGGAGACGGTTGTGTGAGGAGCTGATAAGGGGAGAGCAGAGGAGAAGGTCCTGTGAGGAGCGAAGATTGCATGAGTGGAGATATCTGGAGATTAAGGCAGAGATGTATATAGGGGAGAGGTTATGGAGAGCCTTGTAGGTCATGGTTAGTTACCTAAAATGAATTCGCTGGCCAATGGGAAGCCAGTGAAGGGATTGGCAGAGGGGAGAGACAGAAGTATAGTGAGGGGAGAGGTGGATAAGACGGGCAGCAGAGTTGAGAATGGTTTGAAGGGGAGCAAGAGTGCTAGACGGGAGGCCACAGAGAAAGATGTTGCAGTAGTCTAGGCGGGAGATGATAAGGGCATGGACCAGCATTTTTGTAGTGTCGAAGTTGAAGAATGAGCGGATGCGAGAGATATTTTTCAGGTGGAGGTGGCAGGCAGAGGTAAGGGCTTGGATGTGTGGTTTGAAAGATAGAGAGGAGTCAAGGATTACCCCAAGGCAGCAGACTTGCGGAACAGGTGAGAGTGTAGAGCCATTGACTGTGATAGAGAGATCAGGTGGAGAGATAGAGTGGGACAGTGGAAAGATGATGAATTCTGTTTTCTCCACATTTAGTTTTAGGAGACGGGAGGAGAAAAAGGAGGATATGGACAATAGGCAGTCTGGGATCCGGGAGAGAAGAGAGGTAACATCTGGGCCGGAGATGTAGAGTTGTGTGTCATCAGCATATAGATGGTAGTGAAAGCCATGTGAAGCTATGAACTGACCAAGGTCACAAGTGTAAAGAGAGAAGAGTAGTGGGCCCAGGACTGACCCCTGGGGGACACCGACAGAGAGAGGCCGGAGGGAAGAGGAGGAGCAAGAATGAGAGACGCTGAATGTCTGGTCAGTGAGGTATGAGGAGATCCAGGAAAGAGACAAGTCTGTGATGCCAAGGGAGGAGAGGATTTGTAGCATGAGGTTATGGTCGACAATATCGAAGGCAGAGGAAAGGTCTGAAGGAGAAGTACAGAGTAATGTCGTGAGGCTTTAGCAGTTGCTAGGTCATTGGTGACCTTGGTTAGGGCGGTTTCTGTAAAATGGTGGGGTTGGAAGCCAGATTGTAGTGGGCAAGGAGAGAGTTGGTGGAGAGATTAGAGGACAGTTGAAGATAGACGTGCTTCTTGAGGAGTTTGGAGGCAAAAGGGAGCAGTGAGAAAGGGAGCAGTGAGATGGGGCGATAGTTGGACAGAGAGGAGGGATCAAGGGATGTTTTTTTAAGGACGGGAGTGATAGTAGCATATTTAAAGGAGGAAGGGAAGATGCCAGAGGTTAGCGATAAGTTGAAAAGATGGGTGAGGGCTGGCATGATTGCAGCACTAAGGTCTGGGATGAGGTGGGATGGCAGTGGGTCAAGATTACAGGTAGTGAGGTTGGATTTGGACAGTAGAGAGGAAAGATTTTCATGAGTAAGAGAGGGGAAGCAAGTTAAGGGGGAAGAGCATTGTGCAGGTATAGAGAGGGTGCTAGGGGCTGCAGGCTGAAGCTTTCTCTGATAAGGTTGATCTTGTGTAGGAAGTGAATGGCAAAGTCATCTGCTGAAAGGAGAGAGTGGGGAGAAGGTGCTGGCGGATGGAGGAGAGAGTTAAAGGTGTTGAATAGTTGTCTGGGGTTGTGAGACAGAGAGGATATGAGAGTGGTGAATTAATCCTGTTTGGCTGAGGCAAGTGCAGATTTAAACGTGTGGAGTGATTGTTTGTATGAGGCAAAGTCGTCGGTGGAGTGGGTTTTCTTCCAGCGGCGTTCTGCAATTCTGGAAGCTCGCCTTAGTTGTTTAGTGGAGTCTGTGTGCCGGGGTTGTCTGTTGGTTTTGCGGGTTCTATTGTGTGTGAGAGGAGCGACTGAGTCAAGGGTGGTGGTGATCGTGTGGTTGTAGAAAGTGGTGCCTGCGTCTTGGTCATTAAGTGAGGACATGGTATAGAGGGGTGCAAGAGAGTCAGAGAGATTGTGAGGGTTAAAGTTTTGTAGGTTTCTCAGGGGGTGTACTAGGTGTGAGACATGGGGAGCAGGTGGAGTGGCGATGGTTGAGAAAGTAAGCAGGTTGTGGTCAGAAATAGAGGGGGGAGTTCGAGATGCCAGAGAGGGGGCAGAGGCGGGTGACCATGAGGTCCAGCATGTGTCCGTCTTTGTGAGTGGCTCCAGAGGTCCACTGGAGAGGCCGAAGGAAGAACAGAGTCAAAGGAGTTTGTTGAAAGCAGAGTGGGGGGTGTCGATTGGGATGTTGAAGTCTCCCATGATAATAGTAGGGATGTCAGTGGCAAGAAAATGGAAGAGCCAGGAAGCAAAGGGGTCAAGAAAGGCAGTGACAGGGTCTGGTAGTCGGTAGACAACAGCCACTTGTAGATTGGAGGGGGGCGTAGATGTGGACGGAGTGCACCTCAAAAGAGGAGAGTGTGAGGGAAGGCAGAGGTGGAGTGAGGACAAAGAAACAGTTGTCAGACAGGAGGAGGTTGACACCTCCACCATGCTTGTTACCAGGGCGAGGGGTATGGGTAAGTTGGAGGCCGCCAAAAGAGAGCGCGGCAGGGAAGACAGTGTCAGAGGGTATAAGACATGTTTAAGTCAGACCAAGGAAGAGTAAGTTGTGTGAGATGAACAGTTCATGTATGTAGGACAGTTTATTAAATACAGACCGTGTGTTCCAGAGAGCTCCAGGGAGAGGGATAGGGGGAGCAGGGGTCAAGGGGATGTGCTTCACATTGAAGGGGTTAACTGTATTTGTAGTGGTGAATCTGTTAGAAAAGGCAGAGACAATAGTGGGAATGTGTTGAGGGAGCCCTGGGTTAGGAGATATGTCCCCAGAAGCCAGAAGGAGCAGAGAGAGGGTGAGCAGGTAGGAGTAGGATAGACTGTAGTTTGGCGGGGTTTGTTTGGTGCGGAAGGCATTAACAGTGGGGAAGAGGTTGGTGGCAGCAGACAAATGAGAGGGTAGAATGCATGGAGGGGTATATAGCTCATTGCCCAGCTATGGTGTTTGGGGATAGGCAACTAGTGCAAGGAGAGTGGAGATTGAGATAATGGAGAAAAAGAAAAGCATACACGGAAAGTAAAAAAGTTATGAGACTAACGACATAAAAACACACATTTTTTTACAAACGCATGTCTTTTGTGTAAAAGTAATAAAACATAAAACAACTATATAACATTTATATAATTACAAGTGTACCAACCTGCATAGTAAAGTTATCTTGTCATTTATACCGCATGGCAAAAGCTGTAAAAATGAAGTCCAAAAAACTGTGGCAGAACTGCATTTTTTTCTCCCCATTTTCATGGCCCACTCCTAAAAAAAAAAAAATTGAACACCTGTGCGCCCAAAATGCACAATACACCACTAGTTGAGAAACAGGAGGGGTGCTGAATACAAAATGGGGTGACTTCTGGAGCGTTTCACCTGATCTGGTACTTTGCAGGCTTCATAAATGCGACATGGCACTCACAAAAATTTGGGCTTCAAAATCCAAATAGTGTTCCCTCCATTGTAAGCCCTGCCATGCAGCCACCTACACCCCTGGATATATTCCTTAAGGGGTGTAGGGTTCCAATATGGGGTCTTTTAGTGGTGTTTATTTAGTTTTAGCACCTTAGGTGTCTGAAAGCCTGTAATGGCACCTAAACAAAATTGTAATAAAAAGGAGACCCAAAAGTCCAGTAAGTACTCCTCCTATTCTGAGGCTACCATGTTCCAGTGAGAAATAGGTACATACTGAAAATCTGCAAAATAAAAATGAAATTTCACCTCCACTTTGCTTTAATTTCTGTGAAACACCTAATGGGTTAATACACTTCACAAATGCCGTTTTGAATATTTTAAGGAGTGTGGTGCCTTAGCTTGACTCATTTATGGGGTATCTAACATACGTCCCTCAAAGCCACATCAGAACTGGACTGGCCCCTAAAAAAATCAATGTTGCTAGGCTACATTGAGTTTCAGTTCCCTCCCAAGATTTTCGATTAGGTTCAGATCTGGTGACTGGCTAGGCCACTCCAGGGCCTTGAAATGCTTCTTATAGAGCCACTCCTTACTCGCCCTGTGTGTTTCAGGTCATTGCCCAGATAGACCCATCTTACTGAGTGAAGGAAGTTGTTGGCCACAATCTTGCGATACATGGCCCCATCCATCCTCCCTTCAATATAGTACAGTCGCCCTGTCCCCTTTGCAGAAAAGCAACCCAAAGTATGATGTTTCCACCGCCCAATCTCCACGGTTGGGACAGTTTTCTTGGGGTTGTACTCATTCTGCTTCCTCCAAATACGGGGAGTGGAGTTAATGCCAAAAAAGTTCCATTTTGGTCTCCTCTGACCACATGACCTTCTTCCATGCCTTCTCTGGTTCAACCAGATGGTGACTGGTGAACTTTAAATGGGCCTGAACATGTGCTGATGTGAGCAGGGGGACCTTGCGTGTCCTGTAGGATTTTAATCCATGACAGCGTAGTGTGTTAATAACTGTATCTTTAAGGTTGTGGTCCCCGCTCTATTCAGGTCATTGGCCAGGAGCTCCCAAATAGTTCTGGGCTGATTCCTGACCTTTCTCAGAATCATCTTTACCCCATGTCAGAATGAAGGATGACGATCCTTTGTTTTCCCCAACTGCAAAACTGTGACTAGTCGAGCATGTGCTTGGCCACACAGTTCAGTCAGTAGGCAACTCAGGGCTGAGAGAAGTATTGTATGCTGCTCAATTATTCCTATCAAATTTGATGAAATCTGCGATAGAGGATCTGAATCCAGATGTTAACAAAAAATTAAAATATATAATAGATTCGTTTTGCAGAATTAAAAAGTAAAAGTTATAAATGAACGGTTCCACTGGGACATTGCCATTTTAAAATCACAGAAGATTTGTTTGTTCATTGAAATATCCTTTTACGCTAGCTCAAAAAACCTTTGTTAAGCAGTATAAAAGATACCAAGGTAACCAGATATGAATAGGTTGTACAGTAAATAAACCTAGAAGTGTATTATATTAACAAGTAAAACTTTTGTGTCCTAGAACATTAGAGAAGTTATTATGTCACATCAAACTTATATAAACAGCATGCTTTCAAATAAAAAACTGATTGATAAAAGGGCCCTGTGGTGTCACGGTGTATGCAGCAGCCCCTGTCTTGGCCCGCGGACGTGTCTGTGCCTGTCATGTCTCTGGTACCTCTGCGGAGTTCTCCGCTGTCTCTGCTGCGCTATACTCACCTGTCCCGGCTACTGTCAATGTCTCTGCGTTGTTGGCGGCGTCCACCAGCCGGAACATCTCTGTGAACCTTTCTCCAGCTCCTTGGCATGCTGTATGTGCACAAGCGCCCTCTAGGGTGCACTCGCGGCACTGCATGAATATTTAAAGGGACAGTGTCCCATTTAACTGCCTCTTGACCTGTGACCGCTGGGTATAAGAGAAACTTCCTGCCTTTGCTCCTCGTCGTTGTTGTCCACTACATAGAGCTTGACCCCTGGCTGCTGTATCACTACTGTTTACGTGTGCGTTACCTGCATTACTTGTGCAAATACGTGAGTGTATATAAGGTAATTTTTGCGGGTTTTAGGGTCAGGCCATGGTAAAAGAAACTATTAGTAAATGTCCTATTGAAAAAAATCTTATTTCAAATACTCATTTCTTCTTGCAAATTTTATTCTGAGTGTCCAAAAGGTCATTTTTGCTGGTTTTGGGGTCAGGGTACTGTAAAAAGGGGTGCCAGGGGTGCCAATAGGGCAGTACTCCTGTCAGGGGTCCTAATCAAAAAGGAGCCCAGTGATATGTTAAAAATAGGAACTAGTAATGGGTGGGGGCACCATGAAACGGTTAATAGATGACTGACGGTAGCCCTGCCTACCACCGCACCCACTATAACTACAGCCTTGCCAGCTGAAAATCCATGTTCCCAGTTGGGATGTTCTTGCTGCCACCACATATATGACATATTCTTGGGCCCTGGTGAAAAAAGTGGTAGGGGGCTCCTGCCAGTTACCATGTGCCATTTCCAATACCAGTGGCTTATACCGCTGCACCTCGTATAGCTACGCAGTCCTCATCTTTTCAGTTAGACATTGAAAGGAATGATTGATTTTAGTCTGTTAATTTTTTTCTATGACTCTTAGAGCAAAATTGTCTTCACAAAGTTCTTTCACATATCTATTTTACTCTTATTGAAGGTGATTGTGGCTTCTCCTCACCTATATAGGTATAAAAATTAACCTGAACATCATCTTCAAATGACTTTAATGGGGTTCGGCGTTTGGCTCGGCATTCAGCTTGAATTTCTCAAAATTCGAGGTTCAGCACAAGACTACAGAGATCTTTAAGGTTAACCCCTTAAGGACCCAGCCAGTTTTGGCCTTACTGACACAGCCCTATTTTTTTAAATCTGGCATGTGTCACTTTGTGTGAGAATAACTTTTTGACACTTTTACTTATCCATGTGATTCAGAGATTGTCTTCTCGTGACACATTGTGCTTTAAAACAGAAATACATTTTGGTCTATACAATCCTTGTTTCTTTGTGAAAAATATCAACATTTTGTGAAAATTTGGAAAAATTTGTCATTTTGAAAAATTTCTGCGTGCAAGATAGATAATTATTCACCACAAAATAGTTTATATCTAGCATATACCATATGTCCACTATAGGTTGGCATCATTTTTTAAATGTCTTTTTTTTTTTTACGACATTTGGGGGCTTAGAAACTTAGTAGTAATTTCTCACATTTTCAAGAAAGTTTGCAATATACATTTTTTTAGGGAACACTCCAGTTCTGATGTGGCTTTGAGGGGCCTGCATGTTAGGTACCCCCATAAATCACTCCATCTAAGGAACTAGACCACTTAAGGTATTTACAACAGTAAGTTTCTAAACCCTTTAGGTATTTCACAGAAATTAAAGCGAAGTGGAGGTGAAATTTCATAATTTCACTTTTTCTGCATAATTTCACTTTTTTGCAGATTTTCAATATTTATTATTCACTGCAATACTGTAAATGTGACTAGGTAAATGCAGCGTAATATCAATTCCCCCAGTTCTGCCATTTTTAGAGGTATCCCATATGTGGCCCTAGTGCACTATTTGACTCAACCACAAGCCACAGAGTAGGAGGAGCACCTACTGGACTCTGGGGTCTCATTTTCAATATGATTTTATTTAGGCGTCATTTCAGGTTTGATGACACCCTAAAGGGCTAAAACGTAATAAACACCCCTAAAAAGACCCCATATTGGAAACTAAACCCCTTTAGGAAAATTTCCAGGGGTGCAGTGAGTATATCGATCCCACAGTTGTTTCACAAATTATTTTTAGCATTAGGCTGTGAAAATTAAAATTTTATTTTTTTCCAACAATCTGCAATTTTAGCTTAAAATGTTTCATTTTTACAAGGAATCCTGGAAAAAAAGCACCTAAAAATTTGTTACGCAATTTCATCCAAGTTCGGCAATACCCTATATATGGGTGTAAACTGCTTTTTGGGTGCAGGGCAGGGCACAAGGTAGGGAGCGCTATTTGGCTTTTGGGCACAGTTTTGGTGGGGCCATGTCGCTTTTTGAAAAGCTCCCAAAAAGAACCAGAACATTAAACTTCCAAAGTCCCCCATTTTAGTTCAACACCCCTCATGTATTCATATAGGGGGAAATTGTGCTTTTTGGGCACACAGGTTTCCATCATTTTTTTTAGATTGGGCCATGAAAATGGGGGGGGGGGGGGGGGGAAACCCCAAGTTCCGCCATTTTTTTTTGGGGCTTAAATTTTACAGCGTTCGCCGTGCAGGTAAATGATGTGATAACTTTTACTATGGGGATCGTACAATTACAATGATATAGATTTTATATAGTTTTTATGTTTTTTTTACTTTTACACATTAGAAATGGTCTAGAAAAATTGGTTTTTATGTTGTCCTATTTACAGTCATAACTTTTTTTTTTTGCTGTGTGCAAGCTGTGTAGGGCCTTGTTTTTTGCGGTTATTGGTACCATTATGGGGTGCATCAACACTTTGTTATTTTTTATTAAGGTTTTTGTTTTTTTGTTTTAAACAAAAAAACACAATCCGGGTAGTTTTTTTTTATTCTTATTTTTTATAGAGGTCATTCTGTGTTAATATGACATGCTAGCTTTACTAGCGGGTCAATACGTTTCAGCAATACCCAATTTTGTATTTTTTTTTTTTTTTTTTAAATGCTTTTATAAATAAAAACCTTTTTATTCAAACGGAAACAATTTTTTGATCCCAAAACTTTTTATTTTTCTGTGTAGGAGCTGTGTACAGGCTTTTTTTTGCGGGATGAGTTGACGTTTTATTGGTATTTTTTTGGGGGGACAAACCTTTTGATCAGTTTTAAATCCTTTTTTTTGGAAAAAAGAGAGAAGAAAATACTGCAATCCTAGTTTTGTTTTTTTATTTTTAACAGGCTCACCGTGCATATCCGTAATAAGCTAGCTTTTTCTGTGGGTCGATACGATTAGGCGTAACCAATTTTTATAGTTTTTTTTATGTTGAAGCCTTTAAAAAAAAAAAAAAAAATTTTTTAGTGTTAAAAAAATTATGCACGCTATCTTCGGAGCCCTAATTTTTATTTTTTTTCCCCATACCGACTGTTTTAAAGGGCTTTTTTTTTGCAGGATGAACTGACGATTTAATTGGTACAACTTTGGCATTTATAGGGGTTTTTGATTGCTTTTTATTCCATTTTATGTGCTGCAGGATGAACAAAAATCTTAATTCTGTGATTGTTTTTTTTTAAGGCGTTCACCGTACGGGTAAATTAACATGAAAGATTTATAGGGCAGGTCGTTACGCATGCGGTGATACCAAATGTGGGTACTTTATTTATTTTTTATCTTTTTTGGGGCGATTATCATTTCAAAAAGGGGAAAAGGGCGATGTACGTGTTTTTTATTTTATTTTTTGTGTTTGTGTTTTACTTATTTTTCAAATTTTTTACTTTTTCACATTTTTTTTTTTTTTCCCCATAGGGGTTTGAAAAGAGACTTTAGATCTTCATTCAATAGGGAAACAATACCAGCTTGTTTCTGTGTACGTTCCTATACAACGTACACATGCCCCGGGCCATGCCCACAGGCCGGGCACGTGACGTCACAGACAACCCGGAAGGCATTCTATGCAGCTGTCGCCGACAGAGACGCAGGAGGAGCGATCTCCTTCTGCGTCTCCTTTAGTTATCGCGACCTTGGCGCGTAATTAAGAGGTTTAAACCCGCCCCCCCCCCCCCCCGGAGCGATCTTGGGGCAGGGCCGACGCTGCGGGATGTCAGCTGTAAATAAGTGACAAGGGCGATTGCGTGAACCTGCTTAGAGTTCGGCCGATCCTCAGGCGATGCTTCGCCCTGTGCATTAACCCCCCTAACACCTGGGCGATGCATGAGGGGTTTTAAAATTTGTCAATAAGAAACATAAAAAAAGCTTCTGTACTCCTTATAAGACACAGCAGGGAGTGACAACACTATTCCAGCAAGGACTATAGCGCCTGTTAGGCTGTGTCATAAGTTGTGAACAGAAGCAACGACACCCTCCTGAAAATGGAATGAACTGATGCAAACTGAAGTCAAAATATCTGTTTATTTGACAGATCCATAAAAAAAACTGATACTTTTATATCCATATAGCCATCCGTTAGTATCTATTCACCAGTGACTTTGATGTAAAATAAAAGCGGAAAAGTTATTTTTGTCAGATTTCCAGTTTTTGAACGAAAAATATAAAGCTGCAGCCTACGTTATTTTTTTACGGTTAAAAAAAAAAATGGAAATCTGATAGAACAAAGCTAAACTGATGCAAGCTGAGGGCCTTTAAAAAACCCCTAGAAAGAATGGGGAAAGTGTTTCTTTTTTGTTTTTTTTTTGTCTCCCAAAAGGCAGAACAAGGGAAAACACATTCTGATGAACCCGGGCCTCAGAGCACAGACAGTTTGTTTGGGGGGATGAGCGATATTATCGACAAAAAATTGGGAAAAAGGCCCCGGTTTTTTGGCCCTTTTCGGAAATCTCCGATAACGCAATTTGTTTTTGGGGGACAATCTTACGATAATCTATTAAATATCGCCCCCATTTTCAGCATTTACTTTTATTTTTGGGGGCCCAGCCCCCAATTTAAACCGAGGAAAGAGGGGGATGAGAAGTATGTAAAAGGCACTACTTTGCGGGGTATGGATCCCCCAAGGCCCGCCCAAAAATCAAGGACCTTTTTTTATCAATTGGGAACTGCAAAAACCTGGTTAAACTAATTTTTTGTTTATGCCACTTCACATAAAGGGTGTGTCTGCATTTAAACCAATAGCGGTTCTAACAGCTCTGAGAAATAGCCCCCTTTTAAAAACAAGAAAACCATCCACCTAGCTTTGCTTAAATAAGTTTTGATTGAAAAATTTTACTTTTTTATTTAGTTTTTGAAAGTTTTAAAGATATCTATTTGGGGTCTGAGCCACAAAGGGGTCTCGGGGAAGGGGGGGGGGGCTGCGGGGGGGAAGGGCGGTAAAGGGGGTGAGGCCTTTTGGGAAAAGAAGGGAGATATTGTGCACTCATTTTGTTCCCGTTACCTTTTAATTTTAAAAAGCATTGTTTTTTACCCCTTTTTTTCCCACCCCCCCCTAGTTTGGATTTTGGGAATTTTTCCCTGTTTTTTTCAGTTCTATTGCAAAACCCCTGTGTGTCAGTGTTCCCCCAAAAAACCCGGGATAAAATTAAACCCTATAACTTTTAAATAGTCTTATTGGGAAAATTTTTAGCCCAAATTTTGTTAAAACAATTTTAAAAAGTAAATTGCGCCTGTTTTTCATGTTCGAAGACCGCCATATTTAAAAAAACCCAAAATTTAACCCCTTTAAAAAAAAAAAAAAAAAAAAAAAAAAAAAAAAAAAAAAAAAAAAAAACAACCCCCCTTCCCCCCCCCCCCCCCCCCCCCCCCTTTTTTTTTTTTTTCCCCCCAAAAAAGCTCCCGTTGTTTAAAAGCATATTTGATTTTACTTTTTTAATATTTAAAAATTTCGCCCGGTTTCAGTGGTGCCCAAAAGGGCCCCCAAATTAATCCATATAACATTTAAATACTCTTATTGCGGTCTTTGCATTGTTTTCCGAAAAAAGCCCAGTTGAAAAAACAAAATTTTGGTTTTACATAATTTAAAAAGTAAATTAAAGCCTGTTTTCAGTGGTGCCCAAAAGGCCCCATATTAATCCCCTATAACAAATTTTAAAAACTTTATTGCGGTCCGTGCATCTGTTTGCCCCCAAAGAGCTTCTTGTACGCATATTGTGTTATAAAATTTTTTAGTAAATTACACCTGTTGTCCGTGGTTTCGAAGGCCGCCATTTTAATCCATAAAAACATTTAAATACTCTTTTTGCAGTCCGTGTGAAAGGTTGGCGCAAAAAAACCCCCCAGTTTAACCCCAAATTGTGTTTTACATATTTTATAGTAAATTAAAAATGTTTCAAGGGCGAAAGGGCCCCCATATTTTTTTCCCTATAAATTTAAATAAACCCTTTTTGCAGCCGGCCTCTGGGTTTTGGGATTGAGCCCCATTGTATGCATAAAATTTTGGTTTATACATTTTTTTTTAGTAAATTATGCCCTTTTTCAGTGGTGCAAAAGGGCCCCCATTATTAATCCATAAAACATTTAAATAATCTTATTGCAGTCCGGGTTTTTGGTTGGCGCATAGAGTCAGTTGAATGCCCAAAATTTTGTTTTAAAATATTTTTTTAGTAAAATTTTCGCCCCTTTTTCAGTGGGCGGGAAAGGGCCCCAATTTAATCCATAAACTGTTCAATACTTAATTTCAAATAGACGTCCCCAGTTTGGCGTAATCGTGCCCTTGACCATAAAAATTTTAAAACATTATTTTTAAGTAACTGCCGCCCCGTTTTCAGTGGTGGCAAAACCCCCCATAAAGTAAATTTCCCTATAACTTTTTAATAATTCTATTTTTACAAGTCTGTTTTTGTTTGGCCTAATCTGCATTTTTTCGACAGTTGTTGAAAACTATCAAAAACTATTCCCCACGGGCCCGTTGTAAATTCGGGACTAAAAAAGAACACTTAATTTTTTGTTAGGTTTTTCCCCCAGACCGCATTTCACAAAGGGATTCGCCAAGAAAAAAACCGGGGGTTTTTTTTTTTTCTAATCCAATTTTGGGTTTTTGGAAATTAGAGGTAAATTTAAGAATAGCCCTTGATTTTTCCCCCTTTCAATAAGAACTGCCCAAAAAAACCTTTCCCTACCTTTTTTAAAATTTTTTATTTCTGGGAAAATGGAGGCGAAAATGCAGGTGGTAAGGCCCAGCAAAGAGGGGTGTAGGGCATGGAAGGGAAGGTACGGAGAAGGAGCTCCTTCCAGTGCCTGGGACAACCCCCAAAAACCCGCGGATCGTTTGGTTGCGGGGACTGCCCCAGCCTGTCCGAAGGGTCGGTCCATTTAAACCCTCAGTAACGAACGCGTCCCCAAAATTTTTCTTAAATGGTTAATGCAACCTGCTCCACCCATTTACCTCCTCGCCCCTCCCAGTCACGGCCACAAATGTCTTTCCAACATAAACGTCAGAAACCCGTAAAACATGAAGCGAAGGCACCCCAAAAAGTCAATTAAATGAACCCACTAGTGATAAGCAAAATTAAACTTTTAAACTACCGTCATCAGGTCGAAAAGTCAATATCCCCCCAATTATAAAGACGATTTCCGAAAGTCATAAAAAATTTAAACCGCCATGACCATTAAAGTCAAATGGGAAAGCAAAAAACACCTTAAATTCTTAAAACCCCAAACGGGGGTTTTGGAGAAGCTGTTTTTTAACTCAACAACATTAAAAGGTTTACGTGCTAAAACTTGGGCCCAACACCCTTGGGTTTATAAAATCCACAAAAAAAAAAATTACAGACCATTCACAAATCCCTTTTCTTCACCCCCAACCCATGCCCCTTAAAACCCTGAAATGACCCAAAAAAATTAAAAAAGTGCCAGAAGGGGCAATATTTTTTTTTTCCAACCCAAATCTTTTATTTGAACGGGACATTGAAAAACCCTGCCCGGGAACCCGCAGCATGACCCCCAAACCTCAGGGCCCCCCCGATTTAAAAAAAGTCCCAAAAAAAGGAGTTTTAAAAACCCACCATTTTATTTTCACTAAACATATACTGTCCCTGCCCGGGAACCACAGCATGAGCCCCAAAACCTGAAAACCCCCACTTTTTAAAAAGTCCCGGAAAAAGGAGTTTTTAAACCCAAACCATTTTATTTTTCACGGACAAAAATATCCCTGCCCTGGAACGCAGCATGAGCCCCAAAACCCCCCATGACCCCCAAAATTTAAATTAACCCGGGGAAAAAAGGGAGTCTTTCAAACCATTTTAGTTTCACGGGACTTTGGGACCATCCCCTTCCGGGGCCCACACCCATGACTTTTAAAACCTTTTTGATCCAAAGACCCAAAAAGTGGCACATGCAAATTTTTTCCGGGTAAATGTCTTTTTAGTATATTTTTTTGGTAACTGAATTTGTTTACAAATTTATTTAGGGAAGTTTTATTTATTTTTTTAAATTATTACCCTTTTTGGTTTTTTTTTTTCCAGTGTGATAACATAAAACCCATACACCCCCCCTGCCGTTTTAAAAGGTATTTTTTACACTGAAAGTTTTTAATTCGTCCGCCCCACCCCAAAAAGAAATTTAAAAATGCCCCTAATCATCCCCAAAAAAATTCTTAGTTGAGAAGACTTTTTCCCCTCCTGGTTTCTGAGAGGGGATTCAGCCAATAAATTCAATGGTTTCATTTTTCCTCCAAATCCTTTTTCAGTGTTTTGGGACAGATCCCCTGAAGATAGATGATGCGACCCCATAGTGACTCCACCCCAAAAAATTTTAAGCCCTAAAAATTGTGCAATTTGTGCCCCACCCCTGGGGCCCTTTTTGACACTATTTTTCCTCAACAAAAATTTCCCCTTTTTCAAAACCCGATTTTTTAGAAAAAATTTGAACCCTCTCCTGATTCCCCCAAAAACGGTGAAAGCCAGTGCTGCCATCACCCATCTGTTAACGGGGAGGTCCAGCCCCCCAGGGAAAAGACTTACGTGGGTGCGGGGGGAGACCCGGGCCCTGGCGTCGTAATTATTAACACGCGGGTTTAAAAATGCCCTTTGCGCCGCAAACGTCAACCGTCCCCTGAAGCGAGATGCGGAAGCGGAAGTGTGGGGTAAACCCCGCCTTCCCAAGTACCAGTCAAGCCCTGGGTAGCGTTTGGCCACTCCCGAAAGAGTGGGCCCAAATTTGGGATTCACCTGGAAATACTGGGGGTTAACGTCTTTTCCCCCCCGGTGCTTTTTTTCGGGGGCATTCTGTTTCCATTTTACTAAACATCCCTGAGGAAATTTTTCTTGTACTTTTTTTCTTGTCCGTGCTCCATACTCCATGCCCTTGAATAACCTACATCTGGGCCCAAGTTTTCCTGTCCCCCCCCTTGTAAAATTCAGGGGAAATTTTTTTAAACCACCTATTTTGAAACATGCAAGTTTTTTTGTATTTTAAATTTCCAGAAAAAAAACATTTTTTAAAATAGTAGGGGAATCCCACCATGCCTTGTTTCTCTTTTTTTAATTGTTTTAAAAGGGGTTTTTCTCAATACAGGGTTGATAGCTATTTTAAAAGATCTTGAAAAAAACAATCATTTTGTAAAAAGTGTCCTTTAACAGTGTCCTAGCTATTCCTGTTTCTAAACAGCACCCTTTTCCCCCCTTGAGCCACCCCTTGACAATTGTGAAAACAAATGTCTGTTAGAAACAACATATTTTTTTATAATAAGGCCCCTGTAGTATACCCTCCCATGTCACACCCAAAACCCCCCAAAAAAATTTAAAAAAAATGCCCTAGGGAGCCACTTTTGAAAAATTGTGAAGAAAAAAAGTTTTAAAAAAAACTTTTTTTTTATAAAGGACCCATAGTATAGCTGAAATGTCCCCAGCAAAATGCCCCAAAAAATTCAAAGCATGACCCTAAAGCCACTTTGGACAATTGGGGAAGAACAAATGTCGGGTTAACAACAACATTTTGTTTTATAATAAAACCCGAAGTATAGCTGCTTTGTCACAGCAAAATCCCCCCCCAAAAATTAAAGCATGACCCTTGAGCCACTTTGGAAAATTTGTGAAGAAAAATGCCCTTTTAAAGAAAAAAAACATTTTTTTATAATAAAACCTTTTAAGTATAGCTGAAAGCCCACAGAAAAAAGCCCCAAAAAATTTAAAAAACTTTCCCCTTGAGCCACTTTTGAAAATTTGTGAAGAACAAATGTCTGTTAGAAAAAAACTTTTTTTTGAATAGGATTTTTGGTATGGGCTGCATTTCAAACCCAACATTCCCAAAAAATTGTAAAAATGACTTCTCACCATTTTTAAAAAAAATTGTGGGGGGAGAAATGGCACTTAAAAGCCACATTTCGGGTTCCCAAAAAGGCCCATGATTATTCCCTGTATCCACAGCAATGACCCCCCAAAAAAATTTTAATATGACTTTTCAGCCACTATTAAAAAATTTTGAGGGAGAAATGCCACTTAAAAGCCCCCATTTCTGTTTCCCAAAGGACCCTGAAATTTTTGCTGGGATTCACAGCAAAATGACCCCAAAAAATTTATAAAAATGACTTCTCAAACCAAATATTAAAAATTGCGATGGAGAAATTTCCCTTAGAAGCAAAATTTCTTTTCCAAAGGGGGAATTTAAATTTTAGCTTTATCCCCAGCAACATGACCCCCCAAAACCATTGGGCAAAAGCAAAAAATTCTAAAGATAAAGTGAGTAAAAGGGAAAACGGTGTTGTCCTAAAACCTTTTGTTTTTACAATTTTCCCACAGCAAAACCCGCAAAATGAACTTTTTTGGGGAAAAAAGAAAAAAAATTTCAGTAAGAAATTAAAAATTTTAAAAAACAAGTTTTCAAAAAGGACCATTTTTTGTTTTTAAAAAAAAATTATAATTTGACCGGGGAACCCAAATGGTTTAAACCCCAGCAATTGGGGCCAAAAACATCATCAGAGGGTCCATGCCCCGATTTATCTTGAAAGAAAGTCAAACGATCCACAATTTTTGTGGAAAGCCCGGGTGCCCTTTTTTCTGTAAAGACTCCCCCAGCCCGTGGGTGAAGGTCCGCCTTTTAGATTTTTGCTGGCCCGCTGGGGGAAAGGGACAACACCCTCTTTGGCCCCTGGCGAGCGAGTTCGGGCCCTTTTTCCATTTTGGATACCCAGAATTTTAATTTTGGGTTCCGGGCACATCCAAAAACATTTGGGGTTGAACGCAGATAGTCGCCGCACCATGAATTTTAAAAGGGTCTCTTTTGTGTTGGATGTGTGCCACTTTTTTTGCATTTCGTTGGGAGGTGGTAAAAAAAAGATTGCCAAAGGTCACCCCCTTTTGGGGTTTGCCACTTGCCCCCTTTTGCTGCTGGGGCCGGGTTTCGGGTACTTGGAAATCTACGTGTCACTTTGTGATGTTGTTTCCCCCGTGAAAATTTGAAGAAAATGAAACAACGCAACAAATTTTCCAGTTTTATCAATCCCCGCCCGGCTCCCTTTCCCGCATTTTAAATCTCTATTTGGGGGGGTGGAAAAAGGGAAAGGGGCTGAGTTTTGTTTTTTACCGGGGAAACCCAGGAGGGTGGCCCACCCAGTAACTGTTGTTCAATTTTTATGGCCTTAATGCAGGATCATGTTGGAGGAAATGGAGCATCCAAGCACTCATGTGAGAGATGGAGCTTTGATTTCCCCAACCCCGGGGCGAGGGGCCCCCTAGCAAAAATGATCTTCCTATCTTTCCCCCTCCCCCTCAATTTCGCCCCCCAACCCCCTCTTTCCCAAAGGGAGGGACGTCGGGGAAAGTCGGTTTCCCAAGAATACCTCCCCCTCCCCCGCCCCCCTTCCCCCCCGGCCCCAGCTTCAAAACAGCCCTGACTTTTCCCGAGATTATGCCCCCCCCTGAGAGTGAACCACTGCCTAATAAGGGCCGATGAAATTTGAAAATGTCGGGCCTTGTGGATTTGACGGAGAGAAAGGCCCCCGGGGTCCCCATCTGTGTCCATCTCCCCCTCCGTCGCCCGGCGGGGCCCCGTTTTTCAGAGTGGGCCAACGATTGTTTTCCCAAAATAAGATCACCCCAATGCCCCCATGCCTGAAAAGGCATTGTCCGCCCCGACCCTTTTGGGTGGGTTCCCTTTAAAACGGGAAGGAAGGTGCCCCGAGCTCTTTCACCTGCCCTCCACTCTCGGTGGCCCCCAAAAAACCCCCAAAGGGCCGCAAACCCCTTTCCCTTTTCAGGCCATGTGTCAATTCGTACTGCCTAATGGCTTTTCGCTGCTGCCACAATCGCTGGAGCATGTGGAGGGTGGAATTCCAGCGTGTTGCCACGTCAACAATGAGATGGTTGACGGGGAGGCCGAGCTGACGCTGCAACGCAGCCAGGCGGGACGAAGCAGGGTGCGAATGGCGGAAGTGCGAACTTAGACTTCGAGCCTTCCTCAGCAGGCAGTCCAGACCCGGGTAGCTCTTTAGAAATTTCTGGACGACAAGGTTCATGACATGTGCCAGGCAAGGGATGTGCTCCAGCCTACCGATCTTAAGGGCGGCCAGCAGATTTCGCCCGTTATCGCACACCACCTTGCCTGGCACAAGGTTCTTGTCACCCAGCCAGCGCTCGGTCTCGTTGTGGAGAGCCGTCCACAGCTCCTGACCTGTGTGTGGACGGTCTCCAAGACAGATTAATTTCAACACGGCCTGGTTTCTCTGGGCACGTGATGCCACCAGAGGACCTTGGGGAAAAGAACCCTGCACCATCCCTGGGGTTTTGAACAGCATGCGCCGAACCTGAGAGCCACCGTCACCCCCAGAGACATCCACCCAGCTCACCCAGTGAGCTGTCACAGAGATATAGAGGCCTTGGCCGTGCTTACTAGTCCATGTGTCGGTGGTCAGATGGACTTTTCCGGCCACAGATGCAGACAACGCGCTTGAAATTTTAGATGACACGTGGCTGGCCAGGGCAGGGACGGCTTTTCTGGCAAAGAAATGCCTGCTCGGCATCTGGTATTGGGGGCAGGCAAGGGCCATGACGTGGCGGAACCCATCTGTGTCCACCAGACGGAAAGGCAACATTTCCAAGGCCAAAAGCCTGGCAATGCCGACATTCAGGCTTTTGGCTTTGGGATGGTTTGGGTTAAAGTGTTTCTTCTGCTCCCAAACCTGGAAGACAGAAGGCTGGCTGCTAGACTGGCCATTGTACGGCGTGCAGGTCGTCAAACTGGCGGAAGGAGAAGGGGTAGGATGGGTCTCTGGTGGTGCTGGTGGTACTCGGGCGACGGTGGAGGCTGAAGAGGAGGCTGATCCCTGATCATGACTCTGAGAGACATGGGCAGCTGAGGAACGCTTGGTGGTGGCGGAGGAGGAGGAGGAGGTGGAGACAGAGGGTGTGACAGTGGTTGGAGGCCCGGCGTCGGTCTGGCCTTTTTTGGCCAAGTGTTGCCTCCATTTCAACTCATGCATTCGCTGCATGTGACTAGACATGTTGGTGGTGGTTAAACACCTAAGGTTCTTGCCTCTACTTATGCGTTTACGGCAAAGACGGATATGACATCGCTGGGTGAATCAGAGACTTGCTCAAAGAAGGCCCAGGCTTGAGAGGTCCTGGACCTTTTTGACGGCGATAAACGAGGAGCTGGGTTTCCGCTGACTGTGGCTGGCGGAATCATATCAGCGGACTTCTGCGACCGCCCTCTCCCTTTTTGAGGCGGGACCCGTACTGACACTACCCCATCGTCTTCCTCCTCGTCCAGTGATGAAGCGCTCACAAGAAAATTCTGCTGAAAGACCACGTTGGATCCGCAATGTCGTCATCATCATCATCAACACAGGTGACTTCGTCGTCCTGACATTCTGCATCCAGGAGCTGCGGGCTACAAGCAAGAGGCACTGCAAGGCGTTGCCGACCCCGGGATTTTTGCCGATTGACCGGTTCCTTTCCTCCTCTGATGGATCAGTAACTGGGCTAAGAGAAAAAATCATCCTTTTTCCCTCTTGATCTTTTAACTTTCTTCTGACCCAACCGCTTTTTGTAAAGAGGTTTTAAAAAAATGGATTATCCCGTGGGGGGTCCGAGTTGAATTTGGGCTGCTACATGTTGGACGGAATGATGATGCTGATGATGACATTTGTGGCATTGACTGTGGATCCCGGTTGCATTCCCCATGAAGAACAGATTGGCGACCTGATCGTTCTGAGATTCACAGGGCCTGCCCCAGCGATGACGGGCCCTGACGGTCCTAATGACATCCCTGGCATGGTGTTGTCGCCAGCACGGGGAAGGAGCACCTTCTCTCGTCCCTCTACCTCTGTCCCCCCCCCCTCTTTGCTCGTTACCAACCTAAATTTCGCTCCATGTTAAAAATAAAAAATTTTGAGAAGGTATGGAAGATTTTTGAAAGTCTCTTTTTAAAAGAGGCAAACCCCGCTATTCAAAAATCCCTCAAACAAAAAAAAATTGCTGCATTCAAAAAAAATGAAAAGTAGATCTATCAACAAAGCTTGACGACCAAAAGGGAAAAAAACTCCTGTCTGAAAGTATATGGGATAATAAAAAGGGCTTTTTTTGGGACCTACATTACCTGTGGTGACTACTAAATTGCTGTTTTTAAAATTTTTAATGCAAAATTAGATCTTCAACAAAGTTGACTGACCAAAAGTGAAAAAAAAAACCCCGTCTGAAATGTATACGGGTATTAAAAATTTTTTTTGGCCCTATCAGTACACCTGTGGGACTACAAAGTTGCGGGGTTCAAATTTAACTGCAAAAATAGATCTATCAACAAAGTTGACTGACCAAAATAAAAAAAACAGTATCGAAATGTATACTGGGGTAATAAAGGGTTTTTTTGGAACTATCAACCCGTGGGTGATACAAAGTTGCTGGATTCAAATTTACTCAAAGTAGTCTATCAACAAAGCTTGGGCTGACCCAAAAATGAAAAAAAACCTGTTTGAAAAGTTTTACGGATATTAAAAAGGTATTTTTGGCACCTATCTAACCTGTGGTGACTACAAAATTGCTGGATTCAAAATTTTAAATGGGGGTGCAGTGGCTCTAGGGTCGGCACGCTTTTTAAAAACGAGGGTGGTGCGGTTTTTCCCCAAGGGCCACTGGGAGAATTCCCTGCCCAAAAAACCCGGCCGTTTAAAAAATCTGTCTTGGAGACCATCAAAAACCAGGTCAGGAGCAGTGGGGCTCTTTTTTAACGGCCCAAATGCTGGCTGGGGGACAAGAACCTTTGTTTTCCCGGCAAGGGGGTGTGCGTCACGGTCGAAAATTGCTGGACGCCCTTTAAAACGGGAGGGGGAGCACACCCTGCCTGGAACTCATGAACCCGTTTTCCGAATTTTTCTAAAACGCTCCCGGGTCTGGACTGCTGCTAGGAAGGCTAAGGGCGGTCACACTTCCGCCCTTCGCACCCTGCTTCTTCCGGCTGGCTGTGTTACAGCATAGCTCCCCCTCCCTTCAACCGTCTCATTGTCGGGGTGGAACACCGGGAAAAATTCCACCTCCAATGCTCCAGGTTGTGGCAGCAGCGAAAATCTAATTACGAGTCAAGTGACACAGGGCTGACATGCAGCGGGGGAAACCCGGGGTGTTGAGCCACCAAGAGTGGGGCAGGTAAAAGAGTCTGCACCATCCTTGCAATTTTTTAAAAAGAAGCCACCAAATGGTCTGGGGACAATGCTCTTTTCCGCATAAAATTTGTGGTGATTTTAATTTTGGGAACAAATTTTGGCCCCTCTGAAACAGAGGTCCAAACCCAGCGAGGGAGGGGGAAAAGGACACAGATGCGGCACGAGCCCTTTTTCCCATCAATCCCGAAGGGCCCGACGTTTTACAACTTTTTCAGTTTTCATTAGGTAGTGGTTCGGGGTCCCGGGCGGTTAAGGCGGGCCCCAGCTTCAGGGTACACCATCTGAGGCAATCAGGGGTGTGTTTAAGCGAGGGGAGGAAGCGGAGGAGGGGAGGAGGTTTTCTGGCACCGAATCCCTGTTTGGAAAGAGGGTTGGATGGATTTTAGGGGAGGAGGAAAATGAGAAATGGTTTGCTGGGTCCAAACTTCACCCTGGTGCTTGGATGCCATTCCCCAAATGATCCTCGCATTAAGGCCATCAAATGAAAAACAGTTACTGGGTGGCCACCCCCCCTGATTCCCGGTACAAAGCAAAAAACGCATTTTCCCCTTTCCCCCCCCCAAATAAGAGTAAAATGAAGGAATTGGGGACCGTGGATTTATAAAGGGGATACCTGTTGTGTCTGTTCCCTTCTTCAAAAGTCCCGGTGGAAACCCCCCGTCAGAAAAAGTGAAGCGTAGATGCCCCAAATAGCCGGCCGCAGCGCACAGCGCAAGCTTTTTGGAAGCCTAATGGGTACCCTTGGCAACCTTATTTACCACCTCACCAAGCATCAATTTCGGGGACACAACCGACACCACAGAACCGGTTTTAAAACCATGGTGCCAACTACTGGTCCAACACCCATATTTTTTTATATTTCCGGGGCCATCGCTTTTGGGGATTCCAAAATGGATGAAGGCCCGAGCCACTCGCCCCACCATAGAGGTGTTGTCCTGCCCACAGCCAGCGTCTATCTGAGCGGGCCATCAGCACAGCTGGGGAGTCATTACACAAAGCAATCCGGCTTTCGACTGGAAATGTGGATCGTTTGACTTTCATCAAAAGGAATCAGGCAGGGGTCTCTGATGAGTTGTGGGCCCCAAATTTCCGAGGTACCCATTAGTTTGCCGGTCTGCTTACATTCCTCTTCAAACAGAAATGGGCCCTTTGAAAAAAAAAAAAATTTAGTTTTTTTTTGAGATTTGGCGGGGTCCCTGTGGCAGTTGCAGGGCAGCTAGACTTCTCGTTCCATACCACCCCCAAACTAACGGGGGAGGTAGGAGGGTTAACCAAAATTTTAGGCACCAAAAATACAAAAATTTTGTTCCGCCCGTCCGGATAATGGTCTGACCCCCCTCCCCCTCCTGTATAAAACCCAGACCCGGGTCCGCTGGCCTTCCTTTTTTTGTGTTTGGGCTACACCCCCCCCCCCCCCCCCCCCTTTTTGGCTTCCCCTTCCCCTGTGTCAAAGTTCCTGGTGGATGCCAGTGCGGGAAATCAAGGCACTTTGGGAAGTCACAAAACGGGCCCTTCTACGGGCCTCCGCTCGCACCAAGGCCCCAGGCTAACAGGTACCGTAGACCTCCGCCCTATTTAAGCCGGGTGATGGGGTTTTGGCTATCTGCCAAGTATATTCGCTTAAAAGGTGCCCATTATAAGTTAGGCCCTAAGTATTTGGGCCCCTTTTTGTTGACTTCGGCAACTGAACCCGGTGTCCTACAAGCTCCGCTTGCCTCCTACCCTGCATATCCCGAACACCTTCCATGTCTCTCTCCTCAAGCCTGTGGTGCTGAACCGCTTCTCCCGTGAATCTGTCTCGCCTTCTCCTGTGGCCAACGCTGATAACATCTTCGAGGTCAAGGAGGTTCTGGCGGAAAAGACAGTAAGGGTGAAGCGGTTCTTTCTTATTGATTTGGAAGGGTTCGGGCGGAGGACGTTCGTGGGAAACCTGAGGCCAAATTTTATCGTCTGACCTCCTCTCCAAATTTCGAAAAAAGAGGGGGAGACCTAAAGGGGGGGCACTGTCATGGGGGCCGGCGCGGCTGCCGGTGACCACCGCGGCGGCCCCCATGCTCGCAGGGGGTCCGGCGCAGGTGCCTTCATCCCCCACGGCCGCCCCCCTGCTGCTCAGGCTGCGGCGCCTAGTTACTTACCCGTCCACGCTCCTGTGTCCCCTGCTCCTGCCTGTGCCGGCCGCCGCGCGTGTACCCGCTGCGTAGGGCGCCCGCGCGACGGCTTCTCTGGATTTAAAGGACCAGCGCGCCGATAATTTGCTAATTTCCGCCCGCTGGTCCTATATATTGTACACGCCCCCTGCACTCTCTGCCAGATTGTTTGTGTGCGTTGCCTTGTCTAGAGAGTGTTGGAGTTCTGTCTGATTACCCGTGTACCAGTCCGTTCCGATACGTTTCCTGACCTTGCCTGTTTGCCGCCTGCCCTGACCGTCTGCCCGTCTCTGACCACGAAGCTCTGCTGCCTGTCCTGACCTCCTGCCTGTCCCCGACTACGCCTCTGGATTATGATTTCGTACCACGCATTACCTCGGCCGCCATCACAAGCGGTGGTCCAGCGAATCCACCGAACCATTACATTCATCTTTAAAAATTTTCGTACTGTCAATGGTTTTGGGGTCATGGTGCTGTGAGATACAGCTATAATCAAGGTTTTTTTTGGAACGAAATTGTGGCTTCTAAGTGGCATTTCTCCCTCACAATTTTTAACAGTGGCTGAGAAGTCATTTTTATAATTTTTGGGTCATATTTATGTGAAATACAGCTATACTACAAGTCCTATTATAAAAAAAATGTGGTTTCTAACAGATATTTGTTCTTCATAATTGTCAACAGTGGCCAAAGGGTCAAAGGTCTTAGCTCACACTTCCTCTTCGGCACTCTGCTTCAGCACGACTGTTTTAGTTGCTGCGTCATAAGGGCATTCTTGCATGTTAATAGATGATGGATGCCAGCCCTGGCTCTCACCACACCCACTATAACTCCGGCCCTGCTAGCTGAAACTGTGTGATCCACGTTTACAGCTTCACCTGCCTTGATTAGCAATTTCCTTCAACCCAATTGACAGTAGAATGCAGGATTTTCAGTCTCGTTGACTTACTGGGGACATCTGTTTCGTTTGCTTCACATTCTAATGTCACGGTGGAAAAAATGTCACCAGTAGAAGGCAAGTACCTCTAGCTGCAGCAGTATTGGAAAACTAGTTGTTTTTAATATAGTTTATTTCTTATTGCGAAATTTTATGCTGATGGTCCATAAGGGCCCCTGTGCGGGTTTTTGGGTCATGCTGCATTACAGGATATGGATAGTCAATGTTCATTTCACTAAAATACTACTTCAAAGACTACTTTCTTCTGGCACTTTTTAATCTGTGAGTCATGCAGGTTTAATTGTCATGCTGTGGTACAGGACAGATATTGTCAATGTCCAGTTCAACTAAAATGGTGGTTCAAAGACTCTTTTTTCAGGCACTTTTTAATCTGTGGGTTATGTAGATTTAAGGGTCATGCTGCGGTCCAGGACAGGAATAGTCGATGTCCACTTCAACTAAAATGGTGGTTCAAAGACTCCTTTTTCAGGCACCTTTTAATCTGTGGGTCAGACAGGTTTAAGGGTCATGCTACGGTCAAGGACAGGCATAGTCAATGTCCAGTTTAACTAAAATGGTGGTTCAAATACTACTTTCTTCCGGCACTTTTTAATCTGCGGGTCATACAGGTTTAAGGGTCATGCTGTGGTACAGGACAGGTATAGTCAATGTGCAGTTTAACTAAAATGGTGGTTCAAATACTACTTTCGTCTGGCAATTTTTAATCTGTGGGTCATGCAGGTTTGAGAGTCATGCTGCAGTCCAGGACAGGGATAGTCGATGTCCAGTTCAACTAAAATGGTGATTAAAATAATACTGCCTTCTGGCACTTTTTAATTTGTGGGTCATGCAGGTTTAAGAGTCATGCTGTGGTACAGGACAGGGATAGTGAATAGTCTGTGACTTTTTTCTGTAACTCTTGTTGCCTAATTGTCTTGCCTAAGATGTAGCAGGTATCCATTTGACTGTTGTGGATGTTAATTCCAGCTTCTCCAGCCCTGTTTGGGTGTAAGAATGAAGGTGTTGTTCCTCTCCCATAGACTTTAATGGTCATCGGTGATAATCTGTTATCGACTATCGGAGATCGTCATGATAAATACCGATATCGACTATCGAATCGATATGATAGTTGACACAATCGCTCATCACTATTTGTTGGTTACCTAGGAAAACTTGTGTACCCAAGCCGGAGATAAGAACTGCTCTAGCTCAAAAAGGAAGCAAATTGAGAACAGCAATGTATTTAGCTTTAGTCTTTATTTACCTTTGCCTACACATTTAAAGGTAATCAGGGGGTGAGAATACCCCTTGAATTCTCAGACAATGAATACTAGAGAGGAAGAACTTTGAATAGCCATAGATGCATTGATGCAGGAATATGATTATCAGCAATTCAGTGAATGGCCTGGGCACCATCATACCCATTAATTCTGGCGAGAGTTCTGAATGCAGCTGAGCAAGTATGCTACCGTACAAGTGGCAAATCCACAATAGGGTGCCTTATTTCACGCACATAAGCCTATTAGGTCCTGCCCAATGCTTTGGCATTCTACATCTTAAAACTTCAGAGAATTATCGGCACAAAAATATATAGCAAAAAAAAAATCCATTACAAAGCAGTGAAGTCCATCAAACTTACATGTTTCAGGCCTAATATGGCCCTTGTTGTCAAGTTTTGGATGGCACCACTGCTGCAGGTTAGCAGTTTCATTCTGCCAATTTTTCTATACATGAAGGGATAATAGAGCCTGGAGGTGGCCAGTAAGGAGTACATGCAGTGGTGAGTTTATTACTTTTGGATGTGGCGTTCTACAATTTAGGCTGCACCAATCAGAGTGTGGTAAACATATCCCTTGTAAATCGACCTTCTGTGCCAGGGTAAAATTACCTGAGATTATATTTTCTACTGTTCTTTAGTTCTTGAAGGGTTGTCCCATCATTTTGATTAGCTTTAAATATGTAGGCAAAAGTAATTAAAGACTATTACCATATTATCTGATTTCTCCTTATGGTGGCTGATGGTAGATAAAAAATATTTACATACATATTAAGACAAAAGACGTACAGGATTTGGAGTGTTATACAGGTATTAAAAAATGCACCTTCAATCTTCTTAAAGGTATGTTATTTACTTTATCATCATAGAGGTTTGGATCTACAAACTAAACTGTTTCACAAAAAAAGGAAATTCCAAATCTTTAAAATACTATCTATACATATGTCAGTGATTACTTTAAATTAAACAGCTGCACTAAGTTTCAGGCTGCATTCTATATTTTTCTATTCGTTTTCAGAGACACTGATATACTGTTCTCCACCTGCACCTAGTTTCAGATTTTTCTCAACTGGGTTTTCCCTCCAAATAATACACATTGGAGGTGAGCTCTGTGTGTAGAGAATGCTGCTGTATTTACTAGTTCTCATGTACACTATTAGCAAGGTCATGACATGCGTTGTCTGATATGTGAATAGAATATAACCATCTCCAGTAACTAGGGCGCTCAGCGCTTAACTTTTTGTGCATACATATTCATATATCTCTATATACTACCCATGTACACTATTAGCACAGTTTCATCACATTATTGCTTTCTATTTTTACAGCCCATAAGGGAATTTATGTACCCTGTGCTGTGTAATTTTCCCCTTCTGAGTTCTCTCATCTATCTGTATACTGAAACACAACCTTTGTGCTTTACTAGACCTTGTCTTGTTATTTTCTCGACAGCCTGATTGTGTAATGTACACAAGGGTTAACCCTTTCAATAGATTACTAGTGTTTTACACAATTTTGAGAGTGGTAGTATTGTATTTGCACTGTGAGGATATATTTGTGCTATAAAGGTAATGTCTGAGCTCAATTATTCAGCCATATCCCAGTCTCACAATGGATTACTGACCCCTAGCTGAACTTTTAGTCTAATGTATCTGAGGAATCACTGAAGTGTATGTAAAACTGCCAAGTCATAATGATTGAGCTATTCACTGTGGAATGTGCAAATCAGCAGCAGGAGAGTGGTTCCTCTGGAAATAAGAGATGAGGGGTTATAAATTACTCTATTGATTAGTGACTGAGTGTTCTTCTGGAGGTTAGTGTGTCTAGTTTGGATCTCCTGAGTGGTTTTCATCTGCAGGATGGATGGGGTGACATGACCCTCTGCTCTGGGTTACTGGTCAGTCTGCAGCAACCAGGACTAGTTCTTATTTTCTGGCCACAGATCCCTGTTGGTGTTGGAAGCATCCTTGGAATTTTATGGATACACAGTGAAAAGTCCTTCCTGTGTAGGACTGCAGACCTGATGTTGTCCAGCTTTTGCCTCTGGCTTGGCTCAACAACCCGATCTAGTTCTATAGTTCACATCAGGGATAGCGGTGGGTTCCAGTAAAGACCAGGGGCCCCTTAGACTCCGCTTCTTGGCGTGGTTTGTATCTCCATCTCTCGGGGTGACCCAGAGGATCAACATACACGGGTTCCCCCGTTATACACATATTCTAGACCAGTACAATAGAAAAGCATATTAAATAAATACTAGAGTGTTGCTAAACATCTAAACATTAACTAAAAAAAAAAAAATTCTACCATTTACCTGATCCTCAGCTACTTCTAAATATCTTCCTGACTGTTGAGACCAAGGTAGACCAAGCACAAAACCTTGGTTTAACAGTAGTAGCCTTATTAGTTCCATTGTCAGTTGGAGAATAGGGAATATCAGGTTCTTTCTGTTGATAATCTACTATTATCCACATAATTGTATGCCTTGTTTACCAAATAGAAAATTTCCATGTTTTTATTCTTTATGTGATTTTATTGCTTGTAGTCTCCTCTTGTGCTTCAACTGTCACCCTTGGACTCTCCTATGTAGAAACGCAGCTGGAGGTAGTATGCAGCTTGACCGGTTCATCCACAATCTGTTTTATAATAAAAAAAATTACTCAGACTGAGAGCATACAAATTATTTTTCTATCTGAATATGTTCCTTCATCTTGTTTCAATTTTTCTTCTAAATTGAAATATGCCTAAATCACCATGATACTAGGAATAGTGACCAGCTTTTTTCAACAACAATCTAATGGTCAACATATAGGGTTCAGCAAAATAACTAGGCCACCTATATTTATGTAATCAAGTTGAACTCTTCCGAACACACCTGCCATCACCCCCTTTTTTTCTCAGGCACGTAACTTATATCACTGTTAATAAGCTCAATTGCTTTATCTTTTTAAAAAATGTTTTTATTTGTTTAATGGGCGTGATGTTAGACCACACAGAGCACCAGAAAAGAATGATTGTTGTTGTATGTTGGTAATGGTATCTGTGACTCAAGTTGTTGAGTTGATGGGTGTGAAGACATAGAAAGGCCTGCAATGAGTAACTTTATCAGGGAATGGAGTCCGGAGGATCAACAGCAGGGCACAAGGCTACAAAGTTCTAAAGGGTTAAAGTTTGTCACTAAGAAACATAAAAATAAATCCAAAAGGAGGAGAGATAGTCATAAAATATAAAATATCACTTTTATTAATCACCTATTTTAAATTTTATAAAATACAGCATCTCATTATCACAAATAATTGGACCAACCACCACAAAAATTAAACCCTTACCGCCGGAGCCAGTTTTGGCCTCTCTGACAGAGCCCCATTTTTTTAAAATCTGGCATCTGTCAGTTTATGTCGGAATAACTTTTTGACACTTTAACCTATCCATGTGATTCAGAGAATGTTTTCTCGTGATACATTGTGCTTTAAGATAGAAAGAAATTTTGGTCCAAATAATGCTTGTTTATTTGTGAAAAATATCAAAGTATCGTCAAAAATGTGAAAAATTTACCAATTTCAAACTTCAAAAATTTCTGCATGTAAGACAGATAGTTATTCTACTCAAAATAGTTTATAACTAGCATCTACCATATGTCTGCTGTAGTTTGGCATCATTTTTTTAAATGTCTTTTTTTTTTTTTTACGACATTAGGGGGCTTAGAAATTTAGTAGTAATTTTCAAATTTTCAAGAAAATTTTCAATATACATTTTTTAGGGACCAGTCCAGTTCTAACGTGACTTTGATTGGCCTGTATGTTAGGTACCCACATAAAGGACTTCATCTAAGAAACTACATCCTGTAAAATATTCAAAACAGCATTTAGGAAGTGTATTAAACCATTAGGTGTTTCACAGGAATTAAAGCAAAGTGGAAGTGGAAATTCACGTCTTTGCATTTTATTTTTTGTGTTTGTGTTTTACTTTTTTTTTACTTTTTTTAACTTTTTCACATTTTACTTTTGCTGTTAGAATAGGAGACCTGTGCACAGCGTTACTGCTGTGTATAGGTTGCCATGGTAACTACTGACACCATGCCCACAATGCATTGTGGGCATAGAGATGTCACCAGACTACCCAGATGCTTTCAGAGAGCATCCGGGGAGTCGGGTAAGAGACCAGCGAGCAGCATCTGCGCCGCTCGCTGCGCCGGATCACAGGCAGCAGAAGCTCACTCCTCCTGCCTGCGGCTTCCTTATCGCAGCCATGACAGTTTGCGGTAATGAAGCGTTTTTCACCCACGGTCGGAGCTGGGTGGGGCATGAAGTCAGCAGTAATTTACCGCTGGTTCCATGTCGCGATCGTGCATGCATACGTCCAATGTCGGGAAGGGGTTAAATACCATTGCTGCAACACCCTTACAGGGTGAGAGGGGCCTTCTCGACATATTGACCTATTATTTATATGTTGGCTGTATGATATGCTACTAATCTTGTCAAGCCTTCATCCATTGATCTGATTGATTGAGAGGTTTGTGGAACATTTATAGTACATATCAGCAAACCAGGTACCCAGTATATATTTTTCTGATTCCTGATATTTGTATAGACGTATTTTTTTGAGTTAATCTAGCACTTTTTGGTCCCTTTTTGGTCCGTTTCTATATACATGTATTCCTTATCATCCCCTGATGCGATCCATTATTGGAGGGTCGAAACATGTTGGGTTGGGACCATAAGGTTTCTATAGGGCTAGTGTGAATAGAGTCAGTTGGACAGGAACGCCATTATCGGGGCGATACTTCTGTGTGTAGGTCAGGGCCTAATAGCCTGCAAAGGCCACATAGGTATTTAATTTTTGTGGTTAGTCCCAATTATTTGTGATAATGAGATACTGTACTTTATAGAATTTTAAATTTGTTTTATGACTATCTCTCCTCCTTTTGGAATTATTTTGGTGTAGAGGTCAAGGAGAATTCTGTCTTTCTGCTCATTTCATTGTTGAGTGGTGGTATATCTCACTAAGGAACATAGACAACTCCAGTGCTGCTGATAAGACACATCAGGTAGAGAAAGTTTTCAGATTCGGTCCAAAATGACCAAAAAAAGTGCAGCATTCTGTGATATTTTTTCTGTGAAGACAACAGACACCGCAATACAAACCTGACACATTGGCATCTGTCATGTAATGGAACAGGCATCACCTTTGCAATAGATGATCTAAACTAAACTTTAGCACAGATGTGAAACAGGCCTTAAAAGGGTAATCCATTCTTTTTAAAAAAATTACTTCTGGTCAGGGAGGGTTAAAATTTACCTCTCTACATAATCAAGTTGTATGATTGAATGAAAAATTAGGATCTTTTGTCTTTTGACTGAGGTTATTTTATAAATTAGTATTTATAGACTAGAAACTTTATATAGGTGGGTGCCTGCTAGAGACCTACTTTAATTGCACCTTTAGGCCAGGTTCCCATAGCATACTTCTCCTATGGAAAATACAGTACACTGTGTAATATAAGGATAGGAATATGCTCAGATTTCTGCTGTGTATTTTATGTTCTTCTTGATATGAATTTTAGTGGATCCAATAGGGCATGGATTTGAAACCAGCATTGGTAAAAACAATTGCCTACATGCATTCTCTGCTCCTCAAAGGACGTCCATCTCTGCTCTCCTCTTGTCAGCTCCTCACACAACCATCTCTTAGATGGTTCTTCTTCTCTCTTTCTTCTGTATATTCCCCATACTCTGTAACTCACTGTCACAACAGATCAGACTCTCCTCCACCTTTACACCTTTCAAAAGTTCTTGATGCTTGTGCATAAATTTGATGCTGCTAATTTAGTGTATTTTTGCAACAATGTATTCTGAATAGCAGAGTTTTATTCGTTTTAAATGGAAACACTTTGATTCCAAGATTTAAAACCCTGGTGCAGTCAAGGGGCACCAAGAAGACATCCTGCACATGGTGCTTTCTAACCTAAGAATGACCTTGCCTACAACCTTAGGGCCACATGTATGAAAACTGTCTAGGTCTAAGACTTTCTTTGTTGCCCATAGCAATCAATCAGTGTTCCCCTTTCATTACATATTGTGCTCTGAAAAAATAATAGGGGAGCTCTGATTGGTTGTTATGGGCAACAAAGAAAGTCTAGACCTAGACAGTTGTGATACATGACCTTCTAGAGCTTATTATTACTTACAGTATCTCACAAAAGTGAGTGCACTCCTCACATTTTTGTAAACATTGTATTATAGCTTTTCATGGGACAACACTTAAGATATGACACTTTGATACAATGTAAAGTAGTCAGTGTACAGCTTGTGTAACAGTGTAAATTTGGTGTGCCCTCAAAATAACTCAATACACTGACATCAATGTCTAAACCTCTGGCAACAAAATTATAGAGTACACCTCTATGTGAAAATGGACAAATTGTGCCCAAAGTGTCAATATTGTATGTGGGCACAATTATTTTCCAGCACTGCCTCTCTTGGGCATGGAGTTCACTAGAGCTTCACAGATTGCAGCCATTGGAATCCTTTTCCACTCCTCTATAACGACATCATGGAGCTGGTGGATGTTAGAGACCTTGCGCTCCTCCACCTTCCATTTGAGGATGCCCCACAGATGCTCAATAGTGTTTAGGTCTGGGGACATACTTGGCCAGTTCAGCACCTTTACCCTCATTTTCTTTAGCAAGATAGTGGTCTTCTTGGAGGTGTGTTTGGGGTTGTTATCATGTTGGAGTACTGCCCTACAGCCCAGTTTTCCCAACGGAGGGGATCATGTTCTGCTTCAGTATGTCACAGTACATGTTGACATTTATGGTTCCCTCTATGAACTGTAGCTCCCCACAGCCGGCAGCATTCATGCAGCCCCAAACCATGACACACCTACCACCATGCTTCACTGTAGGCAAGACGTGCTTGTCTTTGTACTCTTCACCTGGTTGCTGCCACACACGCTTGGCACCATCTGAATCACAGAAGTTTATCTTGGTCTCATCAGACGGCAGGACATGGTTGCAGTAATCCATGTCCTTAGTCTGCTTGTTTTCAACAAACTGTTTGAGGGCTTTCTTATGCATCATCTTTAGAAGTGGATTTTTCCTGGAACAACAACCATGCAGACCAATTTGATGTAGTGTGTGGAATATGGTCTGAGTACTGACAGGCTGACTCCCTACCCCTTTAACTTCTGCAGTAATGCTGGCAGCACTCATCTCTGAATATGACGCTAAGCACGTGCAGTCAACCTCCTTGCTTGTCCAAGGCGAGACTTGTTCTGAGTGGAACCTGTCTTGTTAAACTGCTGTATGGTCTTAGCAACCATGCTGCAGCTCAGTTTCAGAGTGTTGGCAATCGCTGGCAGCTCTCTGTCTCCTGTTCTGTATACTTCTTGGTGTGTAAGCGCCGAAAAGAATGGACAGGTCACTTCTTTTTAAGGAAGCACAGTACATGCCAATAAATACGATTGTAAAATTATCATCGTCTGAAAGACAACAATAATTTTACATAGCACTCAATGAGTGCTGAACTTGACAGATGATTTTACCATATTTACAAGGCATACTTTGGTGCAGTTACGCCCCGAATTACACCCTGCAAATACGTTGTGTGAACATACCCTTAAAGTCCACAGTACTGACTAGTAGCAGGGGCATCTTTCAGTAGAATAATGCATTAAACCACGATGCAAAAAATTAGAAGAACATGACAAAGACTTCAAGATGTTGACTTGGCTTCAAGATTCATTATTATATGTCATCTGTGGATTATGCTGTTTTAACAAATTAAAGATGCATTTCATCCTGGAAATGGACAGGCTGGAGTGGGATTACTTCAACCAGTGTGGAGAAACGGGCGGGGGGGGGGAGGGGAGGGCTGACAGGCCCCGGGAAAGGGGGGAAAGACTTTGTTATCAGACACCGTCCTTCTTCTCTGTAGAACTATAAATGACCTAAGGAGGAGGTAAATATTCCTTTTTCTCTGTCACGGGTAGGCATTTTTTTTTTTTTTTTTTTGGGGGGGGAGGGGATGGGGTTTTTTAACAGACATTTGTTTTTCACAATTTTTCAAGGTGGAAAAAGGGGTTTCATGTTTTAAATTTTTTGGGGGGGGAAAAGGGGCTGTCAAAAACGGGAATAGGTAAAACCCCTTTTTAACCCTTCCGACCTTGGCCGATCCAAAACGTCCAGGGGGTTTTGGGGGGTTCACGCCCCGGGCGAAGGGAAAACTTCCGGGGACGCGCAAACTCAAAGGCAGGGGTTCGCGGGGGATCGGGCGGGGGGGGGTCAGCTGTTTATTACAGCTGACACCCCCAGCTTTGGGCCCCGCCCCCCGGATGGGCGGGGGGGGGGGGGGCGGTTAACCCCTTAATTATCGCGACGATCGGGTGGGCAAAAATTAAAAAGAGACGGGGAAAGATCGCCCCCTCCTGCGTCTCTGTCGGGGGGCCAGAGCGCAGGGATCGGGCGTTCCGTCAGCTCCTGCCCCCCCTACAGCCCACCACGGAGGGCAGAGAAATGCCCCCGGGGTTTGTCTATGACGTCACGACCCCGGGGGCCGTGCCCTGTGGGCATGCCCGGGCATCGTGACTGACAGTTACCAAGGAACCATCTTTAGCAACAAGCTATGTACTGATTCCTATTAATGAATTTTAAAGTCCTCATTCAAACCCCCAAAGGGGAAAAAAGTAAAAAAAAAAACGTGAAAAAGTAAAAAAAAGAAAAAAAACAAAAAAAACACAAACACAAACAAAAAAATAAAAATATACCCCCCCCTTTTTCCCCTTTAAAAAACGCCCCTCCCCCCCAAAAATGTTCAAAAAAAAATTAAATTTCTCATTTTTGGTTTATCCCCCCGGGTGCGTAACGCCCTGCCCTATAAATCGGGTCATGAAAATTTCCCCCCGTAGGGTTTAAACCCCGTAAAAAAAAAAAAAAAACAATCACATTTTTAAAGGGAAAAAAGGGTTCATCCCGCAGCACAAAAAATGAAAAAAAAAGGTCAAAAACTCCTATAAACCCCAAAATTTTGAAACCAATTAAAAACCGCCCGTTCACCCCGCAAAAAAAAACCCTCAAAACAGCTCTGTAAAAGGGAAAAATTTAAAAATTGTATAGCTCCAGAAGAAAAAGCTTTTGCAATAAATATTGTTTTACACATTTAAAAACACTTTTTTTTTTTTTTTAAAAAGTGCTTCATTTAAAAAAAATATATATAAAAGGGAAATCGCCATAATCGTGGGCGACCCAAAGAGAAAAGCAAAAACTTATAGGGAAATACGAATGGTAAACCCTTTTTTTAAAAATAAAAAAAAAAAACACTACTGGGAAATTGCAGTTTTTTTCTTCACCCGGGCCCTCCAAAAAATGGTTTTTAAAAAGCGATAAAAAACCCTTCCCCCCCCAAAAAAATGATACTAATAAAAATGTAAAACCATCTTAAAAAAACCCAAAGCCCCTACACAGTTTCCAAGCACAGAAAAATTTAAAAGTTAGGGCTCTCGGACTATGGCATGCAAAAACGTTTTTTTTCCGGGTTAAAATAAAAGTGTTTTTTTTTTTGATAAAGCGTAAAAAAAAAAAAAAATATACAAATTGGGTATCGGTGTAATTAGTATTTTACCTCGAGTAAAGCTACCAGTATAAACCGTACAGTGGGCCCCTATAAAAAAATAAAAATAAAAAACCCCTACCCAAAATTGCTGTATTTTGTTCAAAAAATCCAGAAAAAAAAACCTTTAAAAAAAAAGTGAACTAGCATCATATGCACCGCAAAAGGTAACCCAAAAAAAACTTCAAATCCCCCCCGCAAAAAACAAGCCATACACAGATCTTTCACCAAACAAAAAAAAAAAAAGTTATGGCCCGTCAAATAAGGGCAACATAAAAACGCTTTTTTTATAGACGTATTTTTACTTGTAAAAGTAATAAAACAGAAAAAACTATATAAAAAACTTTTTTTATTGTAATTGTAAACCCACCCCCTTATAAAGTTATTTAAAGTCAATTTACACTGCCGGCGAATGCTGTAAAAAATTTAAACTCAAAAAAAATGACCCCAACTGCATTTTTCCCCCCCTTTTCATTGCCCCAAAGCTTTAAAAAAAAAAGGAACAAACCCGGGATCCAAAATGCACAGTACACCCCCAGTTAGATCCCCGGGTGGGGGTTGAATCCCCAAAAAGGGGCGACTTCTGGAAAGGTTCGCCTGTTCTGCTCTTGGGGGCTTTGCAAATGCGACATGGCCCCACCAAAATCTGTGTTCCAAAAAACCCAAAAAGCGTCCCCTCCTTTATACGCCCTGCATGGCCCAAAAAAGAAATTTAAAACCCCCAAAAAAGGGGGATTGCCGAACTTTGGGGGAAATTGCTTAACAAAATTTTAGGTTTTTTTTTTTTTCCAGGGTTCCTTGAAAATATAAACATTTAACAAAATTGCAAATTATTTGGGAAAAAAATGTTTTTTTAAATTTTCACCCGCCTTTTGCAAAAAAAAAATTTTTGAATCACGTGGGGTCTATATACTCAATGCACCCCCGGATATATTCCTTTAAAGGGGGGTAGGGTTTTTTTAAAGCGGGCTATTTAAAGGGGGGTTTATTAAGTTTTTAGCACCTTAGGGTGTCCCCAAACCTGAAATGGCGCCTAAATTTTAAATTTGTATTGAAAAGGGGGAAACCCCAGAGTATAGTAAAGGGGCTTTTCCCCATTCTGGGGCTTTTGGTTGAGCCCAAAAAAATGCCCCTAGGGCCCCTTTTTGGATATCCCTAAAAACGGGGAGACCTGGGGGAATTGGTTTTTAAGTTGCCCTTTAAACCCATTTACATTTTCTGGGATTCCAGTTTAAAAATGGAAAAAAATATTGAAAAACTGCAAAAAAAGTGAAATTTTAAATTTCACCTCCACTTTGCTTTAATTTTTCTGTGAAATATTTTAAAGGGTTTTTCAAACTTCCCAAAAGTGTTGTAAATAACGGGGTTAAAAGGGGTTTGTTTCCCCAATGGTGTCACTTATGGGGGGATTAACATGCAGGCCCCTCAAAGCCCCGTAAAAACTGGAGCGGGCCCAAAAAAAAAATTTATTCAAATTGCTTGAAAAAATTTTAGAAATTTCTACAAAAATTTTTAAGCCCCCCCAATGTCGTAAAAAAAAAAAAAAGACATTTAAAAAAAAGATGCCAACCTATAGTGGACAAAGGGGAGAAAGGGTAATTTTTAAACTAATTTTGGGGAAAAATTATCGGGCTTTTCCGCAGAAATTTTTTCAAATTTCAAAAACGCTAATTTTTTCCAAAAATTTTAGAAATTTTGATTTTTTCACAAAAAACAAAAGGGTTGTATGGATAAAAATTTCTTTTCTAACTTAAAGCACAAAGTGTCCAGAAAACAATCTCTGAATCACATGGCTAGGGTAAAAGTGTAAAAAAGTTTTTTACAAAAAGGACATTCCCAGTTTCAAAAATAGGGCTATGTCAGGAAGGTCAAAAAGGCGGGGGTCCTTAAAGGGGGTTTTATGGACAATATTGCAAAAAAACTTTTTTTTTTGAAAAGTTTTTTAAACATAGCTAGCAATCCCTGAGTGAGAAACCGTTTAATTTAAAAAAAAAAAAAAAAGAGAAAAAAAGACGGGGGGGGATTCCACCTATTTTAAAAATTGTTTTCTAGAAAGAAAGCCAAGAAAAAGGGCACCGGGTGGAAGGAGGTCAAGACCAGCGTTTCCAAGTGAAGTCATTGGTCCGCAAAATTTTTCAAGCGCTACCCGGTTTTGACTGTCTTCGAGGAAGGTCGAGGTCTTACTCCCCTTCCCCTTCCCGCACCTGCTTCAATGACTGTTTTATTGCTGCGTCAAAAGGGGCATTTTTCCCATGTTAAATGTGATAGTGATGAGCGTTACATTGACTATCGTATTGGGTGATGTCGATTGGGCAATTATCAAGACGATTTCCGATAGTTGATAATGTTATCCCCGATGCCCTTAAAGTTATGGAGGGGAACAACCCCTTCATTCTTACACCCAAACAGGGGGAAAAGCGTAATTTAACATCCACAACGTCAAAGGATACCGCTCCCTTTTAGGAAACATGGGTTATAAAAGCCAAGAAAAAAAAACACCCCCAATTTCCCCTTTCCCCTGTCTTGCCCCACAGCCTGACCCAAAACCTGCATCCCCCCACAAATAAAAAAGTCCCAGAAGGCAGTATGTTTAGAACCAAATTTACTTAAAATGGAATTAAATATCCCGTCCTGGAACGGATGACCCCCAACCTCATGCCCCCAGTTAAAAAGTGCGGAAAAAAGGAGTCTTTGAACCCCCCCATTTTTTTCACTGGACATTCACTATACCTGTCCGTACCGAGAATGACCAATAAAATGTCTGACCCACAAATTAAAAAGGCCGGAAAAGGGTCTTTTAACCCCCATTTTTTGTTTCACTGGACATTGACTATACCTGTCCCGGGCAAAAGCGTGAGCCCCAAACCTGCAAGACACCCCAGAATAAAGAGTGCTGGGGAAAAGGAGTCTTTGTACCACCATTTTATGTTTCACTAGTTGACAATGACTAAATCATCTGGACCTGGGCCACAGCAAAAGCCCCAAACCTTCATTACCCCCAGATTTTTATAACCCATTTCCCGACATAGGGCGTATGGATACTACTTAGTCGGGAAGTGTGAACTTCCCGCAAATTTGGACGTATCCATGACGCCCTGGCTGTTCGCGCGGCTGTGGGCAGAGCCACGCGCGATCGCAACATGGGACCGCATGCTGTAAAATTACGATGCAGGCCGCCAATGCCGTATCACCCTCCGGCCGGAGTGGTGCTCCCGGCCCCGGGTGATTACCGGCTTCATTACCGCAGCCTTTCAAGTGCATGCCGATAATAACGCCGCAGGCCGAGGAGTGAGCCTCCTGCTGCTCCCGTCGGCTGCCGCACTTAGTGCGGCACCGAACTCCTCTTCTGGATGCCCTCGGTGAAGTGAACGGGCACTTCCCGGGGTCATCTGTGACTTCACCATTCTTTCGGTTACGTGATTTGTATATGTGTGTATCCCGCAATGAGCAATGTTGGTCATGTTGTTACAGCGTTTGAGTTGTTGTTGTGCCCTGGTTGGCGACCAGTACACCGAACGACGGTATAACTTTTGTCGGAGTTAGAGCACTGGCTGCCTTCTATAACAACAATCTGATGATGCTGTGTTAGAAGATAAAGTGAAAAAGAGTGAAAAAAAGTAAAAATAAATGTCAAAAGTGAAAAAAAAGTACAACACAAACACAAAACTAAAATAAAACACGTACCCCCCCGTTTTTCCCCTTTACGAGCAAACGCCAAATCGCCCCAAAAAAGATCGAAAAATAGAATAAATTAACCCTATTTAGGTATCGCCGGATATCGGTAACGACCCCACCCATAAATCTGTCCGACAGTTAATTAAACCCGTAACGATTCTAATCCATAAACCAAGCCATATTAATCACAGCTTGCAGATAACGCCCTCCTCAACCCCTTCATTTCTTCCTGAGTTTCCTGTCATGTGATGTAGTGTTTAGTATTCAAAGTTTCATTACTTGCGTGTGAATGATTAAAAGTTCTCGTTGGATATGTGACAATGCCTCCAATCACGAGAGTGTGCAAGAAGTAATAGTGTTACGCCACAACATGAATTGTTAGTAGGAAAGGTTATTGCAAATTATCGAGTATGCGGTAATGCAATAAGAATTTGGTTAATTATATGCAAATAGAAGACACTGTCTGGCCTTTTATGAGAATGTTTAATTAAATGTATGAAAAAGTAAACAGCCTATTGGGCTCCCCCTAACTTCTATTCACAAAAAAAAAAACAAGTCTATGATCAAAAAAAAAAAATAAACGCGCGTACTGGTGAACGCCTGTAGAGACCAATCAACAAAAAACAGTCCACGTAAATATTTGTGCGATTTTTATACAACCTGCAGCACATAAATGTGGAATAAAAAGCTGTTTCAAAAACTCATATATACGCCAAAGTATGTACAGTAAAAAACTTCAGTTTATCCCGCACAAAAAATGTCCCAAATATGTCCTCTGTTATAGCGGAAATGAAGTAAAAAAGTTTATGGCTCTCAGAAGACATCGATGCTAAATATTATTATAGACACAATAAAAACACTTTTTTTTTTTTTTTTTTTAAAGTGCTTCAAAATTTTGTAAAAAAACTATATTAAATAGGTGTATCGCCGTAATCGTATATCTGAGCCCAGATATTAAGATCAAGACATGTCATGGATACGGCACTTTTAGCGCAGTTAAAAACAAAAAAAAAAAAAACACTACTAGGATTGCAGTATTTTTTTCAGCACGGCCTTCCAAAAAACGGATTTTAAAAGCTGAATTCAAAAAGTCTTATCCCCACAAAAATACCAATAACAACATCAACCTATTGTGTCACTTCCCGCAAAAAACAGAGCCCATACACAGCTCCGATACACAGAAAAATAAAAAAGTTATGCTCTCTGACTATGTCTGATCAAAAACGATGTTTTCCTTTTTTAATAAAAGTGTTTTTAATTGTATGTAAGAAGCAGTAAAACATAAAAAAATATAAACATAGAATTGGGTATCGCGTAATCGTATCGTACCTGCGATTTAATACGTGTATGTCAGTTATACTGCACGGTGTACCGGGTGCATGTGTTAAAAATAAAAATAAAAAACACTGAACCATGTAATTCGGTGTATTTTGTTCAAAATGCCCTCACACGCAAAAACTTTAATAAAAGTGATCAAGAGCGCATATGCCCGCCCCATAGTGGTTCTGGAGATAAAAACGTCAACACATCCCACAAAAAAACATCAAGGCCCAGAATCAGCTTCCATAGTACAGAAAACTTAAAACGTTATATGGCTATCAGAACAGAACAACATAAAGACGCAATTTTTTTATAGACGCAATTTCTTTTGTGTAAAAGTAATAAAACATGAAAAAGAACTATATAAAACTAAACCATTGCAAGAGGTACCGACCCCCATATAAAGATATCCTGTCATTTATACTGCAACGAGGGCGAACGCTGTAAAAGTTGAACCCAAAAATCAATGCGGGAATTGCGTTTTCCCCTCATTTTTGCATAGCCCAAGTGCTAAAAAAACAACTTTGTAACACTTTGTGGCACCCAAAATGTACAATACACTCCCTATATTGAGTTCTATGAGGCTTGCTGAATCAAGAATGTGGTTGAGCGTCCTTGATGGTTTTATTTCCACGCTGTACTGGTACGTTTTGGGGCTTTGTAAATGCTACATGCCGGCCACCCAAGAAAACTGCAATCCCAAAAGCCAAATAGCGCCCCGTCCCTTATAACCCCCTTTCCATTAATACCAAGCCCCAAAACAGCAATTAAACACCCACATGGTATGGTATTGCCGAACCTTGAAGAAAATGTGTGTAACAAGTTTTGGTTGCTTTTTTTACCGAGGATTCCTTGTAAAAATTAAACTTTTATTTCACTAAAAATTGCAGACGTATGGAAAAAAAATTTTTTTTCAATTTTATCACACCTAACGCGTAAAAATTTTTTGACAACACCAGTGGGGTCGATAATGCTTCACAACACCCCTGTTTATATTGCCTTAAGTGGTGTAGAATCCAATATGGGTGTATTTATTAGGGGGAGTTTATATGTTTTGGAACCTTAGGTGTCCGCAATACCCTTCAAAGGTCCCCTAAATGAAAATGTGGTTAAAGAAATGAGACCCCATGAATTCCAGTAGGTGCTCCTCAATTCTTTCTTGGGCATTTGTGATCTAGATACGTAGTATAGACGGAATCCAAATAATCAACAACTAGGGCCACCCGCTTTAATATCGATGGTTATGGAGTATGCTGCTTGATACATTCAGAATCACTTCGATGTACAGACACGACACAAAGATATCTTGTAATACTAGAGACATATCAATCTATGTTAAAGTTGGTATTTTCTTAGCCTGTTAATGTCACATTAGTTAGTGAATAATTTAGATTACGAATTCTGTGAACAATTGTATAAAAATTTGAAAATCTGCGAAAAAAGTGAAAATTAAATTCCTGGTTGAAACACCTAATGGGTTAATAAACTTCCTAAATGCGGGATTTGAATACTTTAAGGTGTGGTAGTTTCTTAGATTAGGGCATTTATGGTGGGGTATCTAACATATAGGCCAATCAAATCACGTTAGTAAACAGACAGGGTTCTCATAAAAAATGTATATTTGGCAAGGAATTTATGTTGAAAATTTGAATTATAACTACTGGAAATAATCAAAGCCCCCCAATGGTCACTAAAAAAAAAAAAAGACATTTAAAAAAAATGATGCCCTAAACTACAAGCATACATATGGAAGATGCTATTTATAAAACTATTGTTGAGTGGAAAAACTAGTCTGTCTTTACATGGCAGAAAATTTTTGAAGTTTTAAAATTGGTAAATTTTTCAAATTTTTTCACACGATTTATTTGTTTAATATTCACTAAATAAAACAATCATTTTTTGACTCCGGGGATGGAGTGGCCCGAGCCCAGTTCCAAAATCTTCTTACTATCTTAAAGCACAAAGTGTCACGAAAAACTATCTCTGAATCCACATGGGTAGGTTTAAATTGTCAAAAAGTATTTCTCACATGAAAGTGACCAACATGACAGATTTCAAAAATGGGGCCTTTTCAGGAGGGAAAAACTGGCTTCCCGGGGGTAAGGGGTTTAAAAAGTGCCGGATCTTTGAACCCCCCAAATTTTAGTTTCACGGCCCTTGACCCATAAAATGTCCTTTGGGGCCCAGCATCAGCCCCAAACCTTAAAAATGACCCCCCGAAATTTAAAAAATGCCGGCCCCAAAAAAAGTCTTTCCAAAACCCCCATTTTTTGTTTCACTGGACATTTGACTATATTTTGTCCCGGGCCCGCAGTATGACCATTAAAACCCGGTTTTGCCCCCCAGATTTTAAAAATTTTCCGGAAAAAGCAAGGGCTTTTTAACCCCATTTTTTGTTTCAATGGGGCATTGACTATTTCCTGTCCTGGGACACTTGCATTTTCCCCCCCCAAAACCTTCATGTCCCCCCGATTTAAAAAGGTGGGAAAAAAAGGGGTTTTTTGAACCCCCATTTTAGTTTTTACTGGACATTGGGCTATACCCGTCCCCGGGCCACAAACAAAGGCCCCCAAACCCCACAAAGACCCCCCGAAATTTTTAAAAAAATGCCGCAAAAAAGGAGTCTTTCAACCACCATTTTAAGTTTTTACTGGCAATTTTTACCTTTTCGTCCTGTACCGCGAATGACCATTAAAAACCCGTCTGCCCCACAGATTAAAAATGCCGGGGGAAAAAGGAGTCCTTTTTTAACCACCCTTTTATTTTAACTGGACATTGAACCCATATCGTCCTGTACCGCAGAAAGACCATTAAAAACCCTTCCCACCCCCAGATTAAAAAGTGGGCCCGAAAAAGAGTCTTTCAAACCCCCCCATTTTTTTGTTTCACTGGGGGCATTGACTATATTTTCCTGTACCACAGAAAAGACCATTAAACCTGTTTTGACCCACAGATTAAAAAAATGCCGGGAAAAAGGAGTCCCTTTTAACCCCATTTTATTTTTAACTGGACATTGACTATATCTGCCTGTAACCGCAGTGAAAGATCGCGAATAAACCGTGTTCTGACCCACAGATATAAAAAGTGGCCGGGAAATGAGGAGTCCTATTCACCACCCATTTTTTAGTTTCACGTGGACAATTGACTATGATCTGTCCCGGACCGCATAATGACCAATAAACCTTACTTACCCCCATATGTAAAAAGTGCCGGGAAATAGTGAGTCTTAGAACCACCATTTTGGTTTCACTGGACAATGACTATATCTGTCCTGGGGCCACACATGAGCTCCAAACCCTTCAATGACCCCAAGATTTAAAAAAGAGTGCTGGGAAAAGGAGTCGATATAGAACCGACCAGATTTTAGTTTTCATCATCATCACTGGACATTGACTATTTATCTCTTTGCCATGGTCCCAGTCATGAGCCCAAACCTGCATGACCCCCGTTGAAATTTAAAAAGTGCTGTGAAAAGGAGTCTTTTCAACCACTCATTTTAGTTGAACTGGGACATTGAACTATATCTGTCCTGTATACCGCAGAATGAAACCATTAAACCTTGTCTGACCCACGGATTTAAAAAAGTGCCTGTAAATAGGAGGGTCTTTGTAACCGACCATTTAAAGTTTGAACTGGCGACATTGAGCAATATTCTTGCCTGTAATCCGCAGAAAGACCATTAAACCTGTCTGACGCCACAGATTAAAAAGTGCCGAAATAGAGTCCTTTGAACCACCATTTTAGTTGAACTGGAGATTTGTGACTAAATCTGTCCCTTTACGCAAGAATGACCATTAAACCTGTCTGACCCACATATTAAATAAGTTGCCTGGAATAGGATTCTGTCAACCACCATTTTTCGTTCACTGGACATGACTATATCTGTCCTGGACCGCAGAATGACCATTAAACCATTCTGACGCCCCAGATTAAAAAGTGCCGGAAATAGAGTCTTTTTAAGCCACCATATTTGGTTTCACTGGGTTCATCACGTGGGACATTGACTATATCTTTCCTGTTGCCCAGCTTATCTCTCAAACCATGCCCATGACCCCAATATTTAAAAAGTTCTGGAAAAGGAGTCCTTTGAACACACCATTTTATTTTTCACTGGATACATTGACTATACCAGTCCTGGGACCACAGCAATGAGCCCCAAACCTGCATGAACGCCCCCCAGATTAAGAAAAGTGCTGGGGAAAAGGATTCATTCATCAAAAACCACCATTTTTAGAGTGAACTGGGACATTTGACGAATATCTGTCCTTACCTGCAGAATGACCATTTAAACCTGTCTGAACCCATTGGCTGTATTAAAAATTGCCGGAAATAGATTCTATGAACCGAGCCATTTTTAGTTGAACTTGGACATGACTAAATCTTGACCTGTTACCGGGGCAAAATGACCTTTAAACGTCTGTCGAGACCCACTGATTAAAAAGTGCCGGAAATAGAGTCTTTTGAACCACCATTGTTAGTTGAACAGGACATATGAACTATGCCCTGTCCAGGGCCACATCATGAGTTCCGCCAAATCTGCATGTGACCCGCAGATATAAAAAAGTGACAGAAATAGCATCTTAATGTAACCTACCATTTTAGTTGAACTGGACATTGACTATATCTGTACCTGTAGCCGGTTCCGCAGAATGACCATTCAATATATACCTGTCTGACCCACAGCATTTCAAAAAAAGTTTGCCTTGAAATAGGTAGTCTTTGTAACCACCATTTTTAGTTAGACTGGACATTTGACTATACCTGTACCCCCTGGGCCACAGCATGAGCGCCGCAAGGACCTGGCATGACCCCGCGAACATTTTAAAAAGGTGCTGGGGGAAAAGGAGACTTTTGAACCACCATTTTAGTTTGATACTGGACATTGACTATATCTGTCCTGTACCGCATGAATGAACTCATTAAACCCTGTTCCTGACCACAGATTCATAAAAGTGATGGAAAAATGAGTCTTTGAAACCACCATTTTAGATTCACGTGGTACATTTGTACTATATCAGTCCTGTTAAACCCTCCGCCGAATTGACCCCTCAAACTTTTGTACCCATAGATCACGAAAGTGGTGTCACTATGCCTAATTTTGTATCATGTGACTGCCGATTTAGATATATTTTTTTGTAACTGACAATTGTTTACAGAATTTATTTTAAGGAAGTTTTTATTTATAGTTTTACATTATTATCATTTTGCTTTATATTTTCAAGTGTGATAACATACAATACATACACCGTTTTGTTTACATACCTCCCTCGTTATTTAGCTGCCTTAGTATTTAACTTTCCAATATACGAGCCGCGCCACCGTTTGCGTCATTTGAACTGCATGCAATTTCGATGCAGGACGTTTTTTCTGTCTGCCTAGTAGCTGGACTGTCTTTAAAGGACGTCGCTTGCAGTATACACGTGTAAGTTTGAGGCTTTGAGGTACTTGTACAGCTAGTCCCCGATCGGGCCTAGAGCATGTCCCTGCATTGCATCGTGGCGCAGCGGGAGGAAACCTCCGCAGATTCCCATGCTATTAAAATAATGATAATTAACTTCCTTTGAGTTGCGGCTGTGAGTTTACCTGGCAGGTCGCAAACAAAGGATTTTTCCCCTGCTCTGTTGGGTGATCGGGAACGCCGCGGGGTCCCACTGCCGACAGAGCTCAGGGACCCGCTGCACAGGTCAGCTCTTAGTGGGATCTCAAGTTGGTGGTTGTCCGTCCAGAGCTTGTACATTGAAATGAAGCCAGTTGATAAGGTGACGCTACTTTAGTGGTCACTTGTATCCTAATCACTGCCTGTGTCAAACTGACCAGATATCATGTATTAGCATATATTAATATGCTAATACAATTAATAAGGAAAAAAAAAAAAAAAAAAAAAAAAAATGTTAAACAGTTCTCCTCCCTTCTTTGGAGTCAGAAAAAAAAGTACTAAAAAACCATAAAAAAGTGTAAAAAAAAAAAGATAAAAAATCAAATAAAAATAAATATTAAAAAAAAAAAAATTAGTACATAAATTACACACAACAAAAAAACCTACACATATTTGGTATCCACACATGTGCACCTGTAATGAACTATGTTGAAATAATCTAACAAGTTATTAAGTGTGAAATCTGAATGGTGTAAAAAAAAAATAAAAAAAATAAAAAAAAAAAAAAAACAATTTTTTTTTTATTTTAAATAAAAAAAAAAATACTCCAATTATATATAAGTGTAACTTAAACAATTCCCCCATAAAGTACATACTTGTTTTCGAAATAAAACAAGTCCTCCTACAGCTGCATCATTGAAAAAAATAGAAAGAAGTTACAACTGTTTAAACTCAAAGAGGTGCCAAAACTAAAAAAACTGTTCTGGTCAATAACTAGAACTACTTTTCATTCGTTCGGCTTAATGGGTTAAGTATTTTTACACTGTGTATGATGTGTTAATTCGACCGCACACCCCATGAGAGAGTAATAAAAATGTCCTAATCATCCCCAAAACACTTCTTAGTTAGAAGAACATTTATGCCCCCTGTCTTCTAGAGTGATTCATTCCAATCAATTCATGGTTTAATTTTTCTCCAAATCCTTCTTCATGATTAGGGACAGAGATCCCCTGGAGATCAAATGATGCCGACCCCATATTGACTCCAGCCATAAGGATCCAAGAGCTTTGCCGTCACCATCTGTTTAACACGACACGGAAGACCAGCTGCCGAGGTGCCAGACATACAGTGGTTGCGGAGAGAGCCCAGCTGAGCGTCTGTCATTTTTATTAACATGCAAGGGTTCACTGCCAGGGCCGGATTTACAGTGGGTGCGGTGTGGTGGTATGTGGGTTGGGGAGCCCTATGCAGGCGTCCGTCATCTATTAAACATGGGTAAAAATGCCCTAGACGCAGCAAACGAAAACATCGTGCTGAACAGAGTTGTGGAATGCTGAAGTGTAGGTAAGAATACCTCCACCTTCCTCAGTCAAGAAACTTTGGGTTAGCGCGTTGCCCCTCCGTAATGAGTGCGGTACGCAATTCGAGCTTCGACTTGTAAATTCTGGTGATGTTTGAAGTTCCTGTTCCACCCAGTTGCCCTTTTACTTGGCATTATTTTTCTCGTTTTACTCAACGTGCGGGAGGAAATGGTCTCTGTTTTTGGGTCTCGTCCGTGCTCCATACTCCATGCCCCTCTGAATAACCTACATCTGGTCAAGTTTTCCTGTACCTCCCTTGTACAATTCAAAGGAATATTTTGTACCAGCATTTTGTAACATGCAATGTTTTTTTAGTAGTTTAAAATTTTAGAAAACACATTTTAAAATAGGATGGAATCCACCAGTCTTTGTTTCTCTTTTTTTATTGTATTAAATGGGTTGTCTCAATACAGGGATTTCTAGCTATGTTAAGATCTTGCAAAAACAAGTCCATTTTGCAATATGTGTCCATTAACAGTCCCTAAACCCATTCCTGTTTCTGACAGCACCATCACCCTTGACCACTCTTGACAATTGTGAAGAACAAATGTCTGTTTGAAACAACATTTTTTACAATAGGACCTTTAGTAATATGCATTTCACAGCAACATGCCCCCAAAAATTCAAAACATTTACCCTTGAGCCACTTTTAACAATTGGAAGAACAATGTCCCGTTAGAAACAACATTTTTTTTATAATAGGGCCTGTAGTATAGCTGCATGTCACAGCAAAAAAACCCCCAAAAATTCAAAACATGACCCTTGAGCAACTTTTGACAATTGGTGAAAACAAATTCTGTTAAAAAAAAAAATTTTTTAGTAACCTGTAGTATTGCTGCATTTCAAAAACAGCAGATCCAAAAAATTTAAAAATGATTCTCAGCCACTGTTTAAAAATTGTGGGGGGAAAAAAGCCCCTTAGAACCACATTCTGTTTCCCAAAAGGGCCCCTAATTTTGCTGTTCTCACGCAAAAA